>JAPMOR010116858.1:123352-176227 GCA_026543865.1 Argiope aurantia
AATTTTCTCAATAATTGTTTACTAGATATTAAAACAGTGGTGTTATTAAGTAGCGTATAAAGGATTTTTCTTAATTCTGATATCGAGCAAATGCCTTGGCCCCCTTAACATTAACAGGAGTTGCAGTTTATGTTGCAGGCTATATGTCCAACATTTTTTTTCTTCTGTTTCTTACACATATCTGGGGAGACTTCCTTCCTGGCATCACTGCCTGCATCTGGCAGGCATCATTTTTGGTTCAGTAAATAAACGTTGATGCAGGGAACTTTTCGAAACGGTAAATGCACCAAATCTGCAAATTTGGTGTAGAAACCGTATACCGAATTTCAAACGTCTAGCTCACAGTATCTTTGCAACAGACAGATATATGAGTATTTTCTAAAAATGTGTTTTCTGAGAGGTCAGAAACGTGGAGACTCATCAAAATCGCGAATTTTTTGACGATTACAATACTTTCTCTGTACTTAGTTTTCGAGAAAGTAAAAATATTAATATATTTTATTTCTTATTCATTTGGGATTTTCTTAAAACTTGATTGCTCGGGCATTGAAATGGTTAGAGTTAAGGCTCTGGATTTCATTGCAACATCTGTTTAAAAAATTACCTGTTTCTTATATATTGTTCTCTCTTGAACAACTAAACAAAAACAATGAAAAAAAAACCCCGATTATTTTTCTTGGCAGACGAATAATTGCCGAGAAATTCCAAGCATTCTTACAGGATCTCCTTCCTTGAAAGCTTTTTTATAAAATATTTGTCTTTTCCTTTACCGTCTTTCTACTTGAAACTTTTCTTAGAAAAAAAAAGGAAAGAAAAAAAAAAAAAGAGAATTCTGTAATTTTCTTTCAGAGAGTACACTTCCTTTAGATGACAAAATAAACCCAAAGAAAAACTCATTGGAAAATAAACCGTGGGCCAAAACTAAGTAAAAAAATAAAGAAAAGAAGTTTATATACCGAATGAAAATGTAGATTCGATCTTTGGGAAGTTGATTTGTTGAAGAACGCAGAGAAAACTTTTAGATCACCGGGGCTTACTTTCAATTGAAAGGGTCCTTTACGAGACGTTGGAAGTTTTTCGATTCCTGGACCTTTTTCCAATTTAAAATCCAGAGAGCTGATTTCTGGCGATGAAAAGATATCTCCGAAGAGGATCTTTACAAAGTTTTCTGGAATTTTGCTTTCAAACTATTTTCTTGGCTGCTTGGCTTGGAAGCCTAAAAATGGAGTGGACATCAAATGAATTTGTTTGATTGTAGCTCGTTGCATTCTATTTTTAAATAACCAGACAAGCAGTTTCTAATTCGAAGTTGGTGAAAAAATATTCTTTATTTTATTTTATTTATTATTACTATTACAAAATACTATTTTTAAAGCATAGTTACTTTTGATGTAGAAAGTGTCCTTGTTCATAAAAGTAATAAAATGCAGTCAATTTCAATGTGCCAGTCTCACAGTAAACAATCCACACTGTGCAAATCATCTAAATTTGTAGCTAAATGTTCTAATGTATGTTACAGTATACGCATGCGTCGTCTCTGTCATAATAAGCAATATTAACATAGTTTACATCTTTATTTTCCCACATTTTTTTATCCCACTGGGGAGAGTACCTCATATATGAGGATAAGAATCTTCTGATATGGTGGTTAATTTTCTAAACCCGGATGGGTATAGAAATAATGTGGGTTCGAGTACCCCTCTACCGATGACGGGACGTACTTTCCACGAGGAAGTTATACTGTGGCCGGGGAAGGCCCTTATGATTCAACTTCAGTTCCTGCCAATGCTGTTCGGTCATTCATATTTTATAATGTGCCTCAAGCGGGTTGGAGTAGTCAACGTGCGTGATTTCTCATATACGTATTATATACTGAGAGAAAGTATTGCAATTATTAAAAAGATCGACTTAGAGATTTGATTAATCACCATGTTTCAGATCTCTTTGAGTTCAAAAAACACACTTCTGGAATTATGTTTGTCTGTCTAAGAGCAGAATAAATAAATAAATAAACTTTGAGTTAGACAGTCGAACAAACGGTCTTGAAACCAAATTTGTGAATTTAAAACAAATTTCGAATAAAATTTATTTTCAAAAGGTTTTTTTTATCTTCTCAGTACCTACTGTAAGATAATAAAATAATTACAAAAGGCTAAGATTCTGATAAATATAATTTGGTATACAGTTTTAGCATCTAAAATGCATATCAGGTTCAAAGATTGTGCCAAATTCACCAAAGGGTTAATTGTCCGCCGGTTTTATCATTTGGATACATGCAAACTGGATTATTCAAAAACACAACGCTTAAATAAATGAAATTTGGTAAGTGATCTTGAAAATAAAGTTGCTGTCCCGTGTCGAATTTCGATTCCAATTGATCTTAAAAGTGTCCAGAATACAAACTCACTTTTTTTCACCATATTAAGCAAATACAATGCTCATTTGCGGGCCTCAAGAAATAAAGATCTGAGTACAAAAGGCATTCGGTGGCTTTTTCTGGGGGTTTACAATTTTTATGCAGGTGGTGGAAGGGAATATGCAAGAAATTTTCAGGAAGCCTGTTTCCAATCTATTATATTGGCAAGATAACACGAAAACCAAGTACATTCCGAAAATGCTTCATCGCTTTCACTTTTGAAATATAAATATTGCGTTAATTTTGAATTCAGTGTGGTCCATTTACATGAGGCCATACTTTAATAATAGCGCATGCGATCGAGCACGTAGCTTTAAACTATCATTACTTTAACTATTATACCTTTAAACTATTAACTATTATACTTTTACAAGACTTGCCTCAAACTGAAAACGGTGCAACACATTTGACCTCTAAGATGTAGGAATGGATTAAAATTATTGATAAAGTTAATTTATGAATTGTATTATAATATTCTAAGAATGATTGTTTCACTTAAAGTATAATTTCATGCTATTAGAGAAAAAAAAAATGCTTTCTTTTAAAAACTTTAATTTGACTTTATATAATCACAAATGTTTTTGTTATCAATGATTTAGGCACTTTGCTACTTCATGTGTGCACATAATGCGTCTCGCTTTTAATAACAGTTAATTAAATTTCACATTTTAACCCTTTAAAGGGCCATTTTTTTCTAGTAATATTATGCTAAAATATTTTTAGGCTTGAAATTAGAATAAGAAAATGGATTCATTTAGCTTATTAGATAAATTTAATTTAATTAATTAATTTGGTTGATTAATAATTAAGTAACACATTAAGACACATCATTTTGTCTGAGATAAAGAACTGAAGCATCTAAGTTTCTGACTTATTAAAAAAATTTGTCAGAGCTTATGCCAACCTACATAATTTCATACAAAGATGGATAAATTTGGTCAGAAGCATAATTCCCACGGCCCTAGAAAAGGTTAACATATTTTTTAAACTAAATTAATATGTTGGCAATAATTTTAAAATATATGTATTTTTATTTTTCTATTTTTTTACTATGCATATCATGGAAAAAAGAAATAAAATAATAAAAATTCTTAAAAAAATTAGCCATGATGGATTAATTTTTATAAATTACATGAGACCATTAAATAATAACAAATTTAACAAATAGAACATTAAAATTATTATTTTGCAGATTTTTTCAATTATAGTATAACAAAATCAGTTAAATGTATGGTTAATATTCCAATAATATTAAATGGAAGGAAAAATAATAATAAATAAATATTAAATTTATTTATTACATTTTAAATGCTTACTTAAACATTTATTGTTTGTATATTAATATTTTGTATATTTACTACTTTTTTTAGTTAAACAAACATTATTATTGTTAAATTTATTACATTTCAAATTTGCACTAATTTAATTTAATACTGTAGCAGCTCTTTTCCCCACTGAGCAGAGAGCGTCTCCTTGTGGCGTTTTACAGAAGACAAGCAGTTGGCATCCTGAGGTCGACTTTTTCCCTATGCATAACCCTTGCGCTAACGACGAATGCTTTCGGCTGGAAACGGTGGAATCCCTCTACCCTACTGTTTTCTTTACTATGTGTTTCTATGTGTGTCTGTAATAATAAATGTTGTAAATTTTATAGTGTAGCTGTGTTTGTGTAGATTAAAAATATTATATTTAAAACAGGGCAGTTCATCACAATCACAACACACCCACTATAATACTTAAATTTATTAATATTATCCCTAATTCAATGCACACACACACAGTAATCCTAATATATTATAATGCACAATATTTTTTTTATAAATTTGTTTAAATGGCCTAGCGGTAACTCCGATAAAACCCCTCCATTGACAATTAACTGGACTCATATTTTTTTAATCTATCTTTTTGTAGCTCCATTTCAGCCCATTGTTTCTAAGTACTATCTAGAACGCCGAATTGGAAATTCCCCACTTCCTGTAATAAAAAAAGCCACTGTACAAGAACACAAATTTATTTTATGTAACACAACAATGCTAAGTAATATTTCTTGTTCTACATTAATGGTACAACCTTTCAATGGAAACGCAAACTCCACAACCATAAATTGCAGAATTCGAAAATTGGACAGAAAATCGGTACGAAACTCATTACCAAGTTCTTGGGAAACATTAAAGCAAGAAAATCAAGAGATAAATATAGTGTAGCCACAGAAATTACGTAAGAAATTCGCAGACGATTTACTTACTAGAATATGTCATTTCCTGATATTAAAAACAAATATATCGCCATTAAGTATCAAAGACGAATAGTTAGAATCAGTTGACATTAATTTCTGGGGCAATCGTTTTTCTTTTTTATTTGAAGCAGAAACATTATTACTTGCAAGTAATTTATTTTACGAAAGTTCCGAGTTATTTTTAGGTGGCATCTTCTAATTAAAAGAGAATGGTGTGAATTTGGATGGTATTTTATTGGGAAATAAATGGTTGGAAAATTTAACAAATGAAAACAGTATTTACATTAATAACAAGATTACATTAATAATGAAAATGTGTTCGTTTAATTTTTTTTCATCTGGTTTTTAAGTAAGTAAAAAAATAACATTTAAAAAATGGATTCTAAATGGATCTGGATTCTAAAAACAAATATAAAGAATAAAAATAAAATTAATGATTCTAATATTCTTTTTTCATGTGAATAATACACTTTTAAAACAATATATATTCATTTTTGGATTGTGAAAATTAATTATTCTTATAATATGAAAATTCTGTTTCAACTTTAATTTGTATTTTTCTGTCAATATTTGCCAACAGGAAGAAATATTATCGTTTGAAAAGGAATATTTAAGTAAAAAAATAACATTAAAAAAAGATCTGGATTCTAAAAACGAATATAAAGAATAAAAATAAAATTAATGATTCTAATATCCTTTTTTCATGTGAATAATACACTTTCAAAACAATATATATTCATTTTTGGATTGTGAAAATTAATTATTCTTATAATATGAAAATTCTGTTCAACTTTAATTTATATTTTTCTGTCAATATTTGCCAACAGGAAGAAAAATTATCGTTTGAAAAGGAATATTTACTTGCTTTTATTCTAATAGAAACAGCTGCCAGAAATGTATGAAAGAATGATTATAAAACAACGCCTTCTTTGTTTTAAAAACGGGAAATGATTGTTCTGCTCATAGTGGTTTGACAGTTTAGGAAAAAAAAAGGAAAACAAAAATATTTTTCAAGATATTAAGATTTTATAATAGCGATTTTATTTCTGTTTAAAGTAAAATTTTTAGTTGTTAGTATCTGAATTGTATTTTAAAAATTATTGGTATTTCGTAAAGCAGAACGAAATGATTATTTATATCCTGATTTAAAAAAAAAAAGGTTATTTTGGGACTATGTAGTCATTTTGAAGCATAGACTAGTAGAAATGTCTTAGAACATGAGATTCGTTCTGAAAGTTTCAATTCTATTTTGGAAATCAATTTTTATGACAAAATAATTAATAATTACTCATTAAATATTTCACTATTGAAAATCTTCCATCGTTCAAACGAATGATATTTAATGTGTTTTTTATTTTACTTAACATGTTACCAGAAGAAAAAAACAAACGAATAATTACTTTCTTTTATACGTAGTATAGGTTTAGGTTTAGTTATATTAACGTCCCGTTTGAAGCAACACTTGGGCTATTTTGGGACGGACCTCGTAATTTTGAACCGCGTTCAGATGACGAGGACGACACCTGAGCTGGCACCCCCCTCTCCACACCACACCACACCACACACCAGAGGGTGGACGTTTGGTCAGGACGGATTTAACGTGCAACAGACCCCCTTACACGACGGTTCTTCGGTGGAATCGGGACTCGAACCTGAAACCCTCCGGTTCCGAAGTCGAGACCTTACCACCAGGCCACCGAGAGAAAGCATAGCAATTGTCACAAAAATTCGAACTCGAGATTTTGATGAATCTCCACGTTTTGGACCTCCCATAGTTCGAAAAACACATTTTTAGAATCTGTCTGTGAAAAAGATAATTAAAAAAAATGCTTTGATCTAGACAGATGAAATTTGGTATAGAGGCTTAAAACCAAATTTGTAGATTTCTATCAAATTTTGAACTCCATTCAGAGGAAGTCTGTCTGTCAGGTTGTTCATAAGGTCAGGTCATAAGTTAACACGATGGCTACAAAGGATACACAGATTTAATATCTATAGAGAGCTATCAAAATTTGTACAAAATCTAGCCGCGGGTTGACTGTCCCTCAGACTGCACTTTCAAAGACATGTAAACGCGATAATTCAAAAACCCAATGCATTAAATATATCAAATTAGGTATGGGATTTTATTACTACAAGTCTGGTTTTATGCCACATTTTTATTTTAATCTGTTGTGGAAAAACGTGTCTGGAACACAAATTTGATTTTTGTATACTATTAATCGCATGCCAGGGATTCATCGCCAAATTAATCGCCAAGGATGACACGATAGATTCAGTAAAAATACTAAATTCGCGTCAAAAGTTTATAATTTTTAACTATTTACGCTCTTGCTAGTTTATCTTCATTTTCTTCTATTGTTATTATTTATATATAAATGAATATAATCTTATAAATATTCCATATGCAATATAAATGAATATAACAAAATACAAAATAAATGTTTTTAAAGCGTAATACAAATTTAAAAATTGTGCTGGCTATTTCTTCATGGCTATCATTTCTTTTGATAAATTACTGGAAGGTAAATCCTTTATATTTTTCGAAAGAGTAGAGACAACAAGAAATTAAGCTCATTCATGAAATAAATTTTTCACTTTTTATTACGTATGACAATGAGATTTTCAAATCTTCGTTTTTAATTTTTGCTGCTGCTTCATAATTAAAATTTTTCAAAAAAAATTAATTTAATAACCATAACAGCGGAAGTATGCATTCTTTTGATGATAAAAGAAACAAGTTTTAAAACAATTTCCGCTATTTAAAATAATCTTACAGAATTCATTTGACATAAGCAGAATTGCATTCCGCATATAATTGTTAAATGCGTTAGCAAACGATAAAAAAGTCGACTCCAACAAAATTGCAAATTAATGAAACTTCACGCTCGAGGAAGTTTGAAATGCCTCTAAGACATCAAATGAAAATGACATTGTTTGATATAATTAAATATGACAGAATACTTTTTGTCGTAAAAGACCTTGTCTGGGAAATTAATTACACTTATGAAAATAGCATTCTTTTCGTATTTTTTTTATTTATGAAAGTAGAACATAGTTTTAATTAATACAAAATTAACTGAAGTTTCAAAGTGAATTAGTAAAATAATTTATTTATTGTCAGGATCCTATTTTTTTTTCTTAAAGGCATGGTACTCTCGTTTCGGTATCAAAGAGTCATGAGTTTAAGTTCAGTTTCATCAAGAGTTTCTAAAACTGATCGTTTGATGTTATGCAAGTCATATGTCTTAATTTTAATTCTTTGCATTCGGAAAAATGATTCGATGTATAATTATTCATCTGATAATGGGACTTATTTATTACTTCGAAAAATTAAGTTGTTTTTAGTTGAATTTCTCAGAGAAATTAAGCTACACCTTATTATCACTCTATATGTATTCTTAATAATCAAAATTAAAAAATAAATAAATAAAACGTCAGAATGATGTATTATATTGAATAGTGCCAGAGAGGAGTCATCCCAGTACAGAGTATTAATATTGCATAGAAATTTGAAGAGTGCGTTGTAGAATCAGTTGTCCTTGTCTTCTGGACAGAGGTTTGGAAAGAAGATGCCCATTCTTTTATAATCCTAGCAGAACTAAAACTTTTCATTGATACAACCAAACATAATTCATTCTTGAAAATTTCAAATAAATATTTGAACGTTTATGAATATTTAACTCATTTTTTAAACGTTCAAATAAATATTTGAACGTTTATGAATATTTAATTTATTCTCAAAACGTTCAAAAAAATATTTGAACATTTAGCCACATTTGTTTAGATTTTACAAAAGTTATTGGCTCGTAAAAGTTATTGCAAAAGTTATTGGCCTTTTAAGTTAAGTAACATTTGAGATCACTTAAATGTTACTTAACTTAATTCGAAGTAGGGAATTTGATTATTTTGAATTGAGAACGATAACATTTTTTATAATATGTCTCTGCAACATTTTATATTAATACAATAATTGACATCTTTTGAAGCCTGCTTTAACCTATCTTTTTCTCCCAAGTGGTGGGGTGGGGTACCTGAAGAGATCGAGATGAGAAGCTTCCGGTATGGTGGTTGGTGCTCGACACCCTGTTGGGTAAAATGGTGCGGGGTCAGCTTCCCCTATCGATGACGGGACGTAGTTCCCACGGGAAGGATTGTGCTGTGACCAGGAATGGCCTTGAGGACTTAACAGTAGTTCCCGTCGGTGTGTTGCTGCCGATCATTCAGATTTTTCCGCGTGCCTTCGGGCGCGTCTGAGTTGCCGGTTATAGTTATCCTATCTTTTATTCCATTGGGTGGCATCTCAAATATGAAGATTAGAAGTTTTCTGTACGGTGGTTGGTTCTCACCACTCAGGAGGGTACAGAAATGGTGCGAGTCTGACCATCCCTTATTGATGACGGAACATATCTCCTACGACAGGGGATGTACTGTGGCCGGTAATGGTCCTTAAGACTCAGCCTCATTTCAACCTGTCGGGGTCGGGTCAGAGTAAACAACAAGTGATTAACCTGTCTTTTTTTTGAATCGGTGTAATTTGAGCACAATTTTTGATCTGCTATTCAAGAGCAATAATTTTTTTATTGCTATAGGTATAGTACTAGTATTCCGAGGGAATCATTCATTTTTAAAGTATGTGTTTGCTTGACCATAATGTCTATAATTAAAAAAAATTAATAAAAGCAACTGAACCGTTTAATTAACCAGATTTATTCCATGCGATGAACTCTGAATTTGTTTTTTAGGCATCCTATTGAGGAAAAAATATATGTTGAGTAATGCAGTACAAATTGGCAATTTCAAAAGGCTTAAGGTGCAAGTTATTCAAAGAAAATTGGATGCAGGGAATCAAGGAAATCCAAAGAGCAAATTTATAATATATTCAGTGTCAATTCGTTTATAGTTCAAAAATATTAAGGAAGCAGATCAGAGTAAAGACAGAAATGAAAGGCAATGAACATTAGAGAAAAACGTCGATTATTTAATTTAAGATGATTATTTGTTCATTATCTTATAAAATCTGTATGCAGTGTTAGCACGCTTGATTATACACAACATACTGTGCAAAGAGTTTTGTCTGAGGTTTCGTTAAAAGCATTTTTTATTGACATTTGAACCAATTCGTAGAGAAATGAAGGAGTAGTCTCTCTTAAATCTTCTCGCATACCTTTTAATAAAGATATTACTTTCTCTCCCTGAATAAAATTATGTACCTTAGGTAAGATCATGAATATTTGAATGACAATGGCAAACAATAGTTTCGAAATATAAATCTTTGTTGCGATTTAAGCATTTTCACTGAACCTATCGTGTGATTTTTTTTGGCAATTAATTCCTGCTTAGTATACGAGTACCTGAACATCGAGTATATTTTTGGACGTTTTTTTATTTGACCGATTGAACCTAAAATCTGACAGTTTAGTTTCTTGTTAATGTCCCATTGTAAAACAACACTAGGGCTATTTTGCGACGGATCTCGTCATTTTTAACCGCGGTCAGATGACGAGGATGATACCTGAGCTGGCACCCCTCTCTCCACACTACACTAGTGGGAGGCTTTGATGGATTTAACGTGTAATAAATAGACCCCCTTACCTTACCACAAGGCCACCGTGGCACTAAAATATGACACACAGCTACAATTGTATAACAAATATTATATACCAATTTTTCATTTATTTAATTCATTGCGTTTTTGAATGATCGCAATTACATGTTTACTAAAGTACAGACATATAGACGGCTAATCCTTTCATGGATTTGGTACTATATTTGATGCGTATTCACATTTTAGATGCTTAACCTTCGTACAAAATTTCATCTATCCAGCTCTTTTCCGTTACCAGTTGTCGTATTCAGGTATACTCTGACAGCAGGATACACAGATCTTCTCTGAACGGATTTCAATCAAAATTCGATAGAAATCGACAAATTCCCTGTTAAATCTATAAACCAAGCGTTTGTGACTTATAGCGTTTGTGACTATAAGCGTTTGTGACTTATCGTGTCCACAGACAGACAGATATTTTACAAAAATGTATTTTTTGGACACAGGGAGATTTGAAACTTGGAGACTCGTAAATATCTTGAGTTCGCATTTTTGCATATTGCAGTACTTTCCATCTGTACGTACACGAGATGATAAAAATATTTGAGTTAACAAGTTAATATGAATTTCTGCTGCTTTCTGGTTACCATTAATAAAAGTTTTTTTATTTAAGAAATATTTAAATAATTTATAAAAATTAATTATTTTTTTGAGTAATAAGTGCACCCGATTTTAGATTTCTCGAGCATCAGACGATATTTCAATCTCTTCAGTAGCAATTGAATGGTTCTTTCGATTCTTTCCTGAACTTTCTAAAAAAGTGATCTAACCATCTATAAAAAATATATATATAAGATTCTTCGAATAGAGAAATTACATGAAATTATATAAAGAAAGTTCTGTTCTTAAATTGATAGTTTTGTGATGTCATCTGAAAAAAAAAACCTATGGAAATTTAAAAAAAAAATGATACACTTCTTTTCGTACTGCTATTGTAAAAAGATTTCGTACTTAGGAGAGTAAGTAGTTTGATTTAATACTTTGATTTGCTCATGAACAACTAAACTAGATTGATTGGTGTCGACCTCTTCATCTGACCGTAGTTCAAACTTACGAGGTCCATTCCAAAATAGCTCTAGTGTTGCTTTGAAACGGGACGTAAATATATAACTAATTTAATTTAAACTAAACCAAACTGGTTTGATTAACGGGATGTTACATGTCTCAAGTTTTTGCATTTCTTTTTTATTTAAAAATTGGGGGGATTCACTCGCTAACCCTGATATTGTTCTCGAATCGTGCATACATATTATCAGGTTAATGAGGTTCCCTGAGGGATTGATTCCCTTCCACCAGACAATAAAAGTAAAAGGAAGCAAATCATTTTAAAATGTCCTGAACAAAAATTTTAATTCCAAATAAAAAGGAAATATTTTAGCATTAGTTAAATTCAGAAGAAATATTATATTTTGATAATATTTAAACTTTAAAAAAATATTCTATTTTAAAAATAAAATATTAAAAAAGTTTTTATTTAATATTTTAATTTTTTTTAACAGGAATGAAGAATTAAAGCATGAAATTAAAATATTAAATACATTGAATAAAAACTTCCTTATATCCGTTAAAATTTTCTTCACTTTTTTTTTCATAAGATATCATTGGACTCTCCATTATTATTTAAAACACAATACAAGGGTGACACGTGTATTGTTTAAGTATACAGACTATTGCTAGCCGAGACAAAAAATTTCCGTTACTCGAAAAAGATAAACAAACGCGAGTTCGCAAATTGTACAGACTAAGTCTATGGCAACGGATACCGACGTGCTCTGATTGGTTTAAGCCTTGGCATTTTTTTTGGCAATGTTTTGCACTCAAAATAGTGCTGTTTTCGCTTATTTGGCTCAAACCTAGTACCTTTTATTGGTTTTATGGAAGATACGAGTGAATATCAACACGATCTAATTTTTATTAATATAATTATTTTCTCTCAATATTAGTAGTAATCCTACTAATACCAATTATTATTAATAATAATAAATATTACTAATAATACTAGTAATACAAGTAACTAATGTTGTTTATGCACAGAAGTATAAAAACTATATGAAAGTAATTACTCAACATACGATGCAGCAATTAAATATTCTTATTTCTATATGATTTTCGTGCCTTTATTAGATAATTTATTCAGTCATTGAAACTTGTTGCTGAACGTTTGTTACTTTCCCCTCAATTACATAAGGGGAGATGATTACTTAATGCCCAAAACGCATAAATATGTAAGCATTAACTGAATGTGTGATTTCGTAGCTAATTTTTTTAGTTATATCATGATAATATTAAGAAGAAACACACACAAAAAATATTTTTAATAAATTGTAATTTTTATATTTCCTGAATTTAGGTTTCAGGATTTGATATTTTCTGCTGTATATGTGTTCCAGATTAATATTACATGCAAACCGTAAAAAATAGAGGGTGGGGGGGATAAATTTACATATTTTATTTATTTTTATAAAAATATATTTCGGTATGGCATCTTCTTGGCAAAACATTGCCAAAAAGATGTCAAGGCTTAAACCAATCAGAGCACGTCAGTATCCTTTGCCATAGACTTAGCCTGTACAATTTGCGATCTCGCTAAACAAACCGGAAATCTATTCATTAGTGTTGCCACAAACAGTGTGTCTAAAAGTAGAATTAACATATAATATTGTTTTAAACTCATTTGCTGTTAATAAGGTGTTAATTAAAGTTTTCTTTCTTTTTTTGTCACCATTTTACCTCAATATAAATACTTACTATGACGCAATAATAATTTTCGTTAAATATTTCTAACAATACTGGCAAAGCAAACCTCAAATGTCATGGATCAGATGACTCGCCATTTACCAATAACAAAGCGAATAAAACGCAATGTTCACATGAAATGTTTTTATATAATAGATAAATAGAAAATGAATTATTTGAAAAAAAATTTCAGTAAATTTTCTCATTTTTATCACTTCTGTCATGTCAGCTGCGTTAACGTTTCAACATTACTAATTAACCTACAATTATCCTTATTAGTGTTCTTATTCTCCAAATTCTTAACTAATTAATTCTTATAGAAAAAGATACATTTTACGTTGCAAAGACCAATTCTCTACAAAAGAAAAAAAAATTATAACAATTATCTAGAAGAAATTCATAAAGAATAATTAATCAAGGTGCCGAATATTTATTAATTAATTCTATGGCTGCCTTGTTTTAATACTTCGAATAAAAAAAAAGGTAAATTGAGGCCAGGAAAATTTCTTTGTTTATACCAAAGAATGTTCCAAAGCACATTTCTTGTGATGGGGTTCCGAGAATTTATGAAGATTGAGGATAAAAATCAATCACAAAAACGCATTCATCACTCCTTCGTCTCTACCAACTGATAAATGGTGCTCTATGGAATTCGATTGCTCGTTTGACCAGACGAATAATATATATGAACTCGGCTGCTAGACATTCTTCGACACGGGCTGGAATCATTATTTTGATTGAATATTTTGCTCCGGTTCCAAGTTTTTTTTTTCCTTCAAAAATTGAAAATATAGCCTATCGCGATAGAATTTCTAAAAAAATTGAAGTTATTTCAGAGATTTAGCTATCAAAATTTCTTTGCCGTTGTGAAAAATGGACATTCTAAGTTCCGTAAGTTAAAAATATATAGATCCTTTTTTTTCAGGAAGTCTAAAAAAAAAGGATAACATTTGTCATGAATTCTTATGTACTTTGACGCTTTTACGTCTATGTTTTTATAAATTTTACTACAACACACTTATACAAATATAAAAAAAATGCCGATATAGCAGGTTTCAAGATGATAAAAGAACAGACTCCATCTGTTGTTATTGATACTACATCCTGAGCAGTCTTTTCATCATTGTATTAATAGCTGTTTTCCAAAAAATGAAGAAGGAAATTAATGAACCAGAAATCCATGTGAAGAAATCCATGAAAGCTCTATGAAATGAAGATCCATCAATTGATTTATCATGTGACCAGATGTAACCAGCAGAAGTGTTCTCTTAAACATTTTCTCGCATAATCTCTATTAAACCTGTCATGCCAGAGAACACCTCGCATGCCATTGGGCGTACAATAGTTAAGAAATATTAACTTTTGGGGTGATTTTAGCATTTTTACCGAATCTATCGTGTCATATTGTAAATGATTTCCCTAGGATGCCATTATTAGTATCCGAAAATCGAATTTGTGCTTCAAAACAGTTTTGCCAACCTATTAAAAAAAGTTCATCACAAAACTGCACTTGAATCACACAATCCCATACCAAATTTGATATATTTAAGTTATTGCGTTTTTGAGTTATCGCTTTTACGTATTTCTGAAAGTACAGACCGATAGACAGTTAACCAGATGTTGGATTTGGCACAGAATTTGACAGGTGTTTGCACTATATATGTTAAAGGTGTGTACCGAATCTTATTTATCCAGCTCTCTTAGTTTTGTCGTTATCGTGTTAACTTATATTCGTATTGCCGGACAGATAGACTTCCTCAAAATTTCATAGAAATCTCCAAATTTGGTATAACGACCGTATACCAAGTTTCAACCGTTGAACTCGAAACGTTTTTTGAGTTATCTGATGGAGTGAATTTGACAAGTATTTGCAATATATATGTTAAATCTGTATACCAAATTTTATCTATCTAACGTTATTTTGTAGTTACCGTGATAATTGATATTTGAACAACCAGACAGACGGACTTCCTCCGAAAAGAATTTACTCAACATTTGATAGAAATTCTGCAAATTTAGTGTAACAAACGTATACTAAATTTTATTCGTCTAACTCAAAGCGTGTTTGAGTTATGTCAGTCACACACAGATAGACGAACATTTTCTAAAAGTGTGTTTTTCGAACTTAGAGATGTCTGAAGCGTAGAAATTCGCCAAAATCTCGAATTCGAAATTTTCGACGATTACTATACCTTTTCTACACTATACGAGTAAGTAAAAGTATTTCTTTTAAATGAAAAAGCATTGACCCCGCTTTGGATGAATGTTTGGCAGCTGTATCCAATAATTATTAAGCTTACACTAAGACATTCAGTAGAAGTTTAATTCTCGACCGCTTACTCTCAACTGTAGAGCTTTAGAACATTAATACAAAAACAAATAAATTCTAAAAAGTAATTTTAGGTTGCAAATGTCTAGTTTTAATTCAGATATTGACTCTTTCTTGGGCAGTAAACAATAGAGCAAAATTCCTACTGAATTTTCTTATATTTTAAAAATTTTATTTTGAATAGTTACTGTGCATTTTCGCTAAAAATTACAATAGTATTTTTTATACTCTCGTATACGTAGCAATCCTCAAAATCGAGCGATCATGAAAAGATGGTAATAGTAAAAAAATTTGAACTCGATATTTTGAGGAGACACCACGTTTTAGATCTGCCTGAGTTCGAAAGACGCATTTTTGGAAAAAGTCATACCGTCTGTCTGAGACAAAGATAGCTGAAATACACTTTGAGCTAAACTGTTGAAATTTGGTATGCGGACTTCACACCAAATTTGCATATTTGTATCAAATTTTGAGTGAAATTTGTTCAGAGGAAGGTCGTCTGTCTGGCCGCTCGAATATAAGTTAACTTGATAGCTACAAAACGAAAAGAGCCATGTAAATAAGTTTCAGAATATTTATTTAACATCAATATTATAAAAACCTTCTAAAATTTAAGACAAAACCAACAACTGTTGACTGTCCTACGGTTTGTACTTTCAGAAATATGTTAAAGTGATAATTCAAAAATGCAATGAACTTAATATATCAAATTTGGTATGGGATTTTGGGACTACAAGTGCAGTTTTGTATCAAATCTTTGTTTCAATCGATTGAGAAAAATGGGCCTAAAGCACAAATTCGATTTGCGGATCTATTAACTGTATGCCAGCGATTAATCATCAAAAAAATTCTCTAAAGATCCCTTGATAGATTCAATAAAAATGCTAAATTCACGCCAAAGATTAATAATTCGTGAGTGCAAGCCATGCAAGCCATTCTCTGGAATGACACCTTTATTAATGAGTATTTTGGGTATTATTGAATATATTTTTTGGAGACAACTCCCGATGGTTTATTTTGCTTTGAAAACAAAACAATTGTATTTCTTTTATAATAACTTTAATAATTATACACTCGAATAAATAATTCCTATATATATTAAATGTGCTCGCATTTTTTTTTGTTATTTAGTTAGTCAGCCACAAAATACTTCGTAAACAACAAGTGGTCTGTATAATAAAAAGAATAGGAACCGCTGCATTAGGGCCATTGATATTTTTAAACAGAGTAAAATAATAAGAATGATTGTGTTTACATTTTAAAACCAAATATTTAATAGCACTCTTAATGGTTTTTTTTAAATATCTGACTGAGATGTTCATTTATAAAAACAATTATTCGCTTTAGATTGAGAAAAACATTAAAAAAGTATTAATTCAAATTCTAGAAATTGATAAACACAATTGTAAATGAAATATCTTATTAAATTATTCTAATTTTTTATTTAAGAAAATAAAACATAATGAAATAATGATACCAAACGATATTCCTGATGATCACATGTTGCCAAAAGTAATTTCAACAAAGTTACTTTAATATTTTTAAGGAAAAGTCTACTAAAAAATGTGTCAATATTCTTCTGTATTTTTATAAAAAAGATTGCAACTCCTTTTTCCCAATGAATCTTTTTAATAGCTTTGTGAATTCTCAATGGAGCTGCCATGAAATAAATTTTTTTACGTGTATCTGTTTCACATTTTAGCAAAATTTCCCTTGTTGGTTTTACAGAGGCGACAAGATAAAGCCTCATGGCGTCAACTCTGAAAAATTAACCAAACTTTAAAAAAAAAAGTTTTTTCTTCTTTTTTTTTTTTTTACACATTCAGGAGAATTTCAGAAGATTTCTGATTCTTAGATTTCTTAAGGGACTACGAGGCGCCATCTATTTTCTCTGCAAGACTTTTAGATTTACTTTTTAGATACTTTTAAAATGTCAGTGTTTAAAAGTTTTTCTTCTCGTAAATTTCTCGTGTCTAACCAGAAAAAAATGTTAAAAAAAAAGATTTTTTTACTGCCTTGAAAAATACAGGATATTCAGAAAAGATACTAGTGAGCTATTTTTGGGCTATTTTTAGAGTCTAAATTTAATGAAAAACAATGTTATAAATTTATAAAACAGTGAAAAGAACCATATAAGCTGTATTAGAAGGTTATTCTAAATGCATATGCACATTTTTAGAAAAAGAAAGTAGTAAAATACATTAAAGTTTCACAACAAATTATATAACAACTAATATGTTGACATTTTTCAACTACTGGAAAATATTTAATTTGTTGTCAGTAGTTTTACAAGCACTGCTGATATTTCTGATCAATAAAAATGCAGACGTCTCTATGTATATCTTTAATGATTGAAGGTATTAACTTCAATTGACTAATTTGGACTCGCAATAGGTTTTAAATTATAAACTTTGTGTTTCAGACGTTCACAGAAAAAGAAATCCTACATTAGAGATCCTGTGAGTTAATATCATTCAATCTCTTCCCCTTATGAAGTAACTAAATTTATGGTGATTTCGCGAACCATTAATGCACCGATTACTTAATGTTCAACTACTTGGATACGTAAGACTATAAATTATTTATATATTTGTTTCTAAAAGCGTTATATGTGTTCTGGAATTCTGTTTTTTTAAACAGCTAAATAAACGCTAAATTTTCAACATAATTTTTTCTTTTTTTTTCAATTGAAAACCATATACAGTGTCTCACAAAAGTGATGGGACACTTGTGCTTTACAAAAGGAAACTCTAATAAAATAAATTAAAAAAACATGTACAAATTTTTTGTGGGTGTGTTTCATACTTAAATTTAGTAACAATTATTACATAACATACATTTTGTCAAAATATTAAAATATTAATTTAATAAAAATACAATTGTTTAGAACGGAGCAAAAAATAGCTCACATAAGTCGTGGGACACCATTAGATATGCAACAAAGATCGTCTGAAATAAGCAATAAAAATATTTTTGGTGGTTTTATTTTTACACAAAAGCAATTGGCAATAATTTATAAAATCGTCTGCAGTATTTCTCTCCAGTTTGTTTTGGAATTTTTGTGTTTTTTTAGCTCTGTGCAGCCATGAATGCTAAACGAAAAGAAACTTCGCCTGAAATTCGAAAATTAGTTATTAATTTGCATATGGAACGTGGAAAATCTATTAGAAAAACTGCTGAAACAGTTAACTTGAGTCCTTCAACAGTTTTCAATATGATTAAACGATATAAAAAGAATCATATTATTCAGGATAAAAGAAGACCTGGCCGACCATCAAAGCTATCCAATTGAATAAAGCGAATTATCGTTCGAAATCTTAAAAAAAATCCAAGAAAGAGTGCTCCTAAAGTTTCTGCTGATTTACAAGCATTATATGGAATAATTGCTAATCCTGAGACTATTAGAAAGGTAATTCGATCTGTGGGATATCACGGTAGAGTAGCCAGGAAAAAATTCTTCGTAAGTGGAAAGAATAGAAAGACTAGCTTTCGCAAAATCCAACATAAATAAGAATTCTGATTACTGGAATAAAGTTATATTTGCTGATGAGAGTAAATTTAATATATTTGGTTCTGATGGTAGAATCTTGGTGTGGAGAAAACCCAGGGAAGAATTTCCCAAACAGAACTTGGTGTCAACAGTAAAACATGGTGGTAAAGGAGTTATGGTATGGGGGTTTATATCGTCCGTTGGAGTTGGTAATCATGTTTATATTGACAGTATAATGGATCAGTACAGGTATATTGACATTTTAAAGCAAAATTTGAAATCTTCAGCACGAAAATTGAACCTTCATAACGATTTTAAATTCTACCAGGACAATGACCCCAAGCACACTGCTTTGAACGTTAGACTCTGGCTGCTGTATAGCTGTCCTGAAATAATAAAAACACTACCACAATCTCCAGACTTAAATCCCATAGAGAATATTTGGCAAGAATTGGAATCAAGAATTCGCAAACACATCATTTCTTCAAAACAACAATTAAAATCGGTGCTTCAAGAAGAATGGAGTAAAATCACTCAAGAAATCACCAAAAAATTAGTCGAATCCATCCCAAGAAGATTAAATCATGTTTTAAAAGTAAAAGGAAATCCAACAAAATATTAAAACTTTTTGGATAAATATTTGATGGATAAGTAAGTGTCCCATCACTTATGTGAGCCATTTTTTGCTCCGTTCTAAACAATTGTATTTTTATTAAATTAATATTTTAATATTTTGACAAAATGTATGTTATGTAATAATTGTTACTAACTTTAAATATGAAACACACCCAAAAAAATTTTGTACATGTTTATTTATTTATTTTATTACAGTTTCCTTTTGTAAAGCACAAGTGTCCCATCACTTTTGTGAGACACTCTATTTGTTTCTAAAAGTGTTATATGTGTTCTGGAATTCTGTTTTTTTTAACAGCTAAATAAACGCTGAATTTTCAAAATAATTTTTTCTTTTTTTTTTTCGATTGAAAACCATATATATACTTTGGAAATTATTTTCAACTATTTGTTATATCCGTATTGTTAACATTAAAATCCTTTCATGCGTATTATTTCCAACATAAAAAATTTTCTTGCTTAAAATATCACGCTATACAAAATCTTTTTATCGTCTGAAATTTTTATGATCTTTTATCGTCTGCATTTAATTAAAATTAAAATATCAACTGAACCAAATGATTTTTAAAAACAACCGAGAGCTAATTTTCTTATTAGTAAAGCGGATTTTGCTCATAAAATCTAAAATATAGAAAAGATGATTTTCGTTTGAATGTTACCTTAATATTAATTTCAAGCATGAATAAATAATTACTTTAAGACCAAAAAGAAACCATCTTTGATAGGTATTTAAATAAAAAAATAATAAATACATAGTAATAGAATAGTTCAGAATAAAGATAGGCGTATTTTTTTGTTAATTTCTAATTAATTAAATATTTTATTTATTTGTTTAAATTTGAAAATTCGATAATATTTTCTTTTATATTTTATAAAAGTGTGCAAAATTTAATTTAATTCGATCTATGATTCGTTTAGGAGACACATAATAAAACAATGCATACAGTGCCACAATGACTTTTTTATATTAAGATAAAGTAAAACCATGATAAAAATAAAAATTTGCTACTAAAGCTATATTCTGCAGAAAGGACGGTTCACAAAAAAAGCATCACATATACACATACAACTTTGATATGACATGATTCCACAGAATAAAGATATTCCCGGCTGGAATTTGTATATGCTCTCACGTTATTCATTAACTGTGATGTCGCGTGCAATGAAACTCATATATTATGCAAATATATTTCTGCGCATGTCTTCCAACAATAATATTTGTCATGTGATCAATTTAAAAGTATATGAATGTGATAATGAATTTGGATTATTAAAACTAATTTTGCAAGCATTTGTTGTAATTTTAATGCAAATTTTTAATCCTATTATTGCTTTGCTATTATTATGAAATTATTTAAAAAATCTTTTTTTTGTGTGTGATTATGGCGAAATACTATTATGAAAAGAATTAAAATAAGAGAATGCGAGTTTTGTATATAATTATTTTAGTCTAAAATTTATATACTAAATCCAATTTTTAAAGCAAAATTTAATTTATAAATAATAAAAGGAATTCTGAAATCAAAATATATTTATTGGAAAGATAGGTGTAAAATTTTAAAATCAACCTTAAAGTATAAATAGAAACGCAGACAAAAACCCCGATTTGTTGATTCATAATTTTTATTGGCAATATATTAGAATACTAAATGACCTTGAAATCGAAATGCATAAGCGCAAGCACCATGCATGATGCCATTCTGATCCTAAAAGCATTTAATGAAAAAAATTTATTCTTTCTTACTTTAAAAAAGAGTTGTTATAAATTATTAAACTTACTTTAATCAAAACAGTTATTTAATTAATTTTTCCAATATATTCACAGTAAATAATTAAAAAGATTTTTAATTAATTGCATTTTTACTGTACTAATATCGCATTAGATGGATTGGTTATCATAAACACATAAAAAAGTTTATCCTTTTTTTTAAATCATATTTCCAAAGCTACATTTTTTTTTCAAATTCTAAATCTTACCATTTTGCTAAAAGTAATAAAAAAATTATCTTATCAATGAAGAAATGAAAGTAGAATATCTGCTTTTGTCTAATGAAATCTCTTGTAAATTATTAATGCAATAAAAATTACTTTAATGAATGAAAATTATTTATTCTACTCTATTTATTTAATCTATTATTTATTCGCAATTTATTCTACTACTTGAAAAATTACAAGTATTTATTTCTTCAATATCTACGAAGTTTCTAAATAAAGTGGATTTACTTATAATGTGTGGATGAATTTTATATTTTATACAACCCAAACGATACGTTTGGCATAAATTAAAAACATCTGAAATGACATTCTGTATTGATAATTACTCAAGTTTTTTTTCTACCGTTTTTATTTTGTTTGTTTAATGGTTTCCGCAATAATTTTGGAAGATTTTATGCGATTATTTTTTCTTTTATCAGAGCAAAATTTAGAAATTATCTATTCAATTATGCTAATTTCATCAACGTGTTTCTGTTTTCCACAATTTTTTAATAATAATTTCTTTTTTAGTAATAATAATAATAAATATGCAAGTACATAAAAGCACTTAATATTTAACAGGATATTAGGATAATTTGACTGCAATTAAAAGAAAAAATTAAAATTCCATTTTATATTTTTTCCTGATGCAATAATTAAATCGTACAAAAAATGTTGTTAAATGTTAAATATTGATAAATCAATAAGATAAACCTTTATATGACTTTTATTTAAAACAAGGGCCTACAAGTGGAATTATGATTTAGCAAACAGTGGAGTTTTGCATTTACAAGTTTATTGGTTTTCTTAAAAAAAATCTCTTACCTATTTTTGTTTTATTGTGTTCAACATGATCGTAGAAAAAAATTTATTCAACATTTTAATAAACATTTTGGGGTTAACTATGGGTAAATCACAAAACGGATATTTCTTGAGAATTTCCTGTACCTATTTATAATAACAACAACTTCCCATTGCAGAATTTAGATAACATAAGGTGTAAAAAGTGAAACCAATTATTGAATTATTATGCTTATATACTTGATAATTCAAACACACATAAAGACAGATTTTTTCGCTTTAGAACCGATAAAATTATTACATCAGATTTCAGAAAAATCTTCAGGTAAATTTTTTGAAGATCACAATGTTCTCTATATATACAATTTCAGCCCCAATATAATATGGCAATTGCAAAAATATATGTATCATCCCATTCACCATTTCGTTATCGCTTTTAAAATTCTATTCAAACTTCGCACCCATCAATATCGAAATCTATGCAATTAACTGTCGAAGTCGGAAATCAGAATTACAGCCATCAGAATTCGCTGAATGCGGAATTACACAGATACCGTATATTTAATAATGCATTATTATAAACTCAAGCTTTGAAGTTTGCGAAATGACTCTGAAACAATATTAAATATCTTATTATATGATTATATGAAATGAATTATTAAATTAAACATGGAATGTTCACGGCATGTTTGAAGTCCAAAAGTACAGTGATATACAAGGTTTCATAAATGTTTCCCAAATTAATTTCGATTTACACGTCGATTCGTATAAAATGGGGTAAAATGATTTAATTTCTATTTAAATTGCTCATTACGTTTAATATAATAATAATCAAACATGAACAAAGCAGTCATATTTTAATATATGAATTTGTTGATTTACTAAATTAATTTGATATTTTGAAGAATTCATAGGGTTGTTTTGGCTTTGTTTGATTTAATTATAAAGGGAAATTTCTAAATAATCATTTTATTTCTAAATGTTGCAACTTCAAAAATATTAGCTATTAGAATCTACCATGCTAATCAGAAGGAGAAAAGGCAAGATGCTGGACTTTAGTTTCCATACTTTGACTTTTCCAAATAGCCACTAAAATTGTAAATGCATTCTAGCCATATACAGTGAAATGACAAAGAACTTTTATTGTATCAAGAGATGCTAGACTAGCCGATGCGATACTGATGATTTATTATGGTTTCAGGTTCTCTAAAACACTCCGGATCTTATTTTTTGCGATTTCTCTCTTTAAGATTGCATTAAAGACTGCGATCTTCTAGTGGTAGCTAGGTTTAAACTAACTCCTAAATGATATTACAAAGCTTTTACAAACATAGACAAGATATGCTGAAACATCTCTGGGAAGAATCTGATAACTATATGAAAAGGGTTTTGGGAAAACAAAGTTAAAACACATACAACTTTTAGAATTATTTAGAAAAAAGGAAATGGTTGCTGCTTTTTGTAAATTTCATTTTTGTTTTCATAGTCATAAAAAGAATTTTTTTATTATAGAGAACTGCTTTTACCGTAGATAAGAATCCTTTTTCCCTTTCACGCATACATAGTGTACAGAAAGTATAGTAATCATCCAAAAATTCGAACACGAGATTATGACGCATCTCCACGTTTTAGATATCCCTGAGTTCGAAAACACATTATTGAAAAATGGCCGTCCGTCCGTCTGTCTGTGACAAAGATAACTCAAAACACTTTGAACTAGACGGTTGAAATTTGGTATACGCTTTCTATACCGAATTTGCAGATTTCTCTCAAATTTTGAGCTAAATCTATTCAGAGGAAGTCCGTCTGTCCGTATATAATATAACACGATAACTACGAAATGAAGTGAGCTAGATAAATAAGATTCAGTACAGATTTAAGATCTATAATATAGACACCAGTCAAATATTGAGCCAAAATCAACAACGGGTTGACCGTCTGTCGGTTTGTACTTTTAGAAACATGTAAACGCGATAATTCAAAAACACAATGTCTTAAGCAAATCAAATTACGTATGGTATTTGGTGTCTAGAAGTGTAGTTTTGTATCGAAATCTTGTTTCAATCAATTGGTTGGTAATTTAAAACAAAAATTCGATTTCCGGATACTATAAACTGCATGTCAGGTATTAATTGCCAAAAAACTCGCCAAGGATATAAGGATAACACGATAGATTCAATGCAAATGTTAGATTCAAGACAAAACCAAATGCAGTGAAAGGCATTATTTGGAATAACATCTTTACTAGAGAGTATACGAGAAAGTTTTGGAAAGACCACTCTCGCTGGTTTAGTATTCAATAATTGTTTGTATCTGGTCTTATATTTTCTTCGGCTTTCTTAATTCTCATTCTTATGTTAAAGTATTTCTATTAATCCTAAAACTTTGCTAAAAATAAATATTATCGTTTTCTATTTACATTAAAAACAGTCGTCTGCGCTAGAATTATTAAAATACTTCTAATTTTGTTGGTAACGATTTTTTAAATATTTATAATAGATTACGTTAATTTTATTTTTATGTGCTAATAACTGAATGTTCTAAAATTCTTTGATTAAAATAAAAATTCTACAGTTATTGAAGCAAATATTTCCGAAATTATAGAATAATTGAGTGTGAAATTATTCTGTAATCGAAATGTATCAATATTTAGGGGTTAAATACTTCCATCAGAAAATATATCAAAGTAGTCTATGAATTCCTTTTATACGTCTCGATATTTGCAGAGACGAAATATGCTCTGTCTTTCATAACTACCGAAATATATTTCTAGAGACCCAGACGATATTATATCCCAAAATAAAGAATTGGATCTTCGTAATTTTGAATTCTTAAAAGATTATTTGAAATAATTATTAGATTCCTCGGAGATAGTGTATTGTGCAAATCTAGCACCAGAAAAATATGTTAATATTTAATGGCAAATGTGCGATTCGAGTAAAGCAATGCAGTGAACATTAATTTGGTCTTTTCGTATATTTCTTAATGGAGGAAATCAATTTCTATTAAACAACGTACGTTATAAAAGATTGAAGTAGTAAAATGTGCATAACAAATAGAGTCAGTTGGTCGTTATATGATAAACATAAAGAGATCTTGGACAATTTTAGTCACCTTATAATAGCTATTCGTAAAATTTTGAAGATTTATTTTATCATTTGAAATAAATATTTATGTTTTTTACATTCTACTATATTTAATCTTTTTATTAATATCATATATTATAATTAAAAATGATGTTATATATTATTTGTTATTGTCAGTATTGTTACAAACCTGGAATGTTGCTTCCCAGTACGGTTAGTTCAATCGCTGGACAGACCTTCTTACGATTAGCTCTGTTGGGTGCCGAGTCAGTGTTTCCAGAGTTTGGTAACAAACATGGCGACGAATGTGCGACAAAATATATATTACTGGGAATTTCCAGAATTTTGGCGATAGTGCCAGTAGAAACAGAGGTATGCCTGACTATTCCAGAACCTTCTCTGCCCGGCACGGGGAACTATAAAATTAGCGAAATCGGCACAATTGTTGTGAAAGGGGAACTCTATCGAAGTCCATCCTCATGGAGATTCACAGCAAAATAATATTATTTGAAATACATAGTTTCACAAATGATACATGTTTCACGAATGGCTATTATCACGTGAGAAATACGATCATTGATGACGCTTTCGGTTATGAGGCTTTACATGAAATAAAAATTGGTGAAATCAGACCAATTGAGTATAGGCTGCCTGTTTCAATAGTTCCTTTTTTATTCTTTTAAATATATAGATTTAAAAAAGTATATGCACTTGTGTGGCAGAAACATTTTACCGTTGAGAAATTTGCGGAGAAAATAAGTGAACACAATATATTTCAGTTTTAAACTTTTACTTTAATTATAAATTTTTGCTTTTATCAATCCAATAACTTTAAAAGGAAAAAAAATTCCCCAATAATTATCATTTTTCCATTTTACATTATAACAGAATAAATCTAAACAGCAAGCATTTGTTCTTCTTAATATTTGCACACAATACGCATGTGTGTAGAGCTGCTGCATGATTCAATTCACAGTTTAGATGACTGCATATCTCTATTTGTCATAAGATTTCAATGTCAAAGTAATAGCCATCATTGCCTTTATTACAGAAATTGATTATTTTTTTATGATTGAGTGTTCTACGCTACAAAATATTTGCAGAGCTAATGTCGATCGTATTTTTTTCAATCTCAGATGAGTTATTTTCTGATTTTATGACAACACAAATTTATTTTTTAAAATATCAGATGTATCTAAATTGATGACGATGCTACGAATTTTAATCTGCTTTTCGGAACAAATGCGAGCATTATCGCAGATCAATTCAGCAAAAATCTGTGCTGTTTTCAGTGTGATAATATTACATTATTAAAATTCTAGATATATATCGTATTCGATTTCGTTTTTGCTATGAAATTTTGTCAATTTGTCAATTTTTTTTAATATCATGCAAATATTTTCTGAAAGTAGAAAAAAAAATTCGTAATTCGCAAGCCTATATATTTTAATATCTATATAATGCAGATTTTGCAAGTCTAGTCAAAACTAATTAATCATGTTAGCAGGAAAAAAAAGCAACAGCATGTGATTATAAATCGAAACTATCAATTCGCCAAATTTATCTTAAAATAGAAAATTTTTAGAACCTGAAATTTGTTTTGAAAGTTTTTATTCTATTTTGGAAATCAATTTTTATGACAAAATAATTAATATTTGCTCATTAAATATTCCATGATTGAAAATCTTCCCACGTTCATACGAATGATATGTAATATGATTTTTATTAAATGATTTTCCAGGCATTTTATTTATCATATTATCAGAAGAAAAAAAACGAATAATTACTTTACCGTATATGTAGTGTAGAGAAAATATTGTAATCGTCAAAAATCCGAACTCGAAATTTTAACGAATCTCCATGTTTTAGATGACCCTGAAATCGAAAAACACATTTTTGGAAAATGTCCGTTAGTTTGCCTGTGACAAATATGCTTTGAGCTAGACGGTTGAAATTTAGTATATGGTCTTAACATCAAATCCGCTGATTTTTATCAAATTTCAAGTAAAATCTATGCAGTGGAAGTCCGTCTGTCCGGTTATTCGAATATAAGTTTAGACGATAATTACAAAACGAAGAATGCCAAATGGATAAAATTCGGTACACAGATTTAACATATATAGTGTTCACACCTATAAAATTTTCAGCCTACTTTAAGGACGGACTGACCGTCTGTCGGTATGTTAGAAATAAATAAACACTATAACTCGAAAACGCAATGACGTAAATAAATTAATTTTTAAGGGATTTTGTGACTACAAGTGCAATTTTATGAATTTTTTTTCATTTCAATCGGCTTTGAAAAACATATCTAAAACGCAAATTCGATTTTTAGGAGTATTAATGTATGTCACGGGTTAATCGCAAAATAATTCACCAAGGAGATACGATAAATTCAGTAATAATGCTTAATTCTTGACAAAAGCAATATTTCGTAACTACTGTACGTCACTGCCTTGTAAGGTGTTCTCTGGGTATGAAAGAAAGTTTTGGGGTGACTACTTGATCTGGTTTTATATTTAGACATGCAAATGACACTTTTAAACACGCGGAATAATTCTCCACGCGTGCGCGTGCATTAAAATAAAATTTAAGAAAAATATGCATGGAAATAAAGAAATCCAATGCATGGAATTATTTGATCCTCTTTTGTAATTTTAACTGATATTTTCGATAATATATAGGATATATTTAAGTTATTATAAAGGAAATAATTTCACTTATAGATACATATACCTTATTCCATTCAAACATATATTTACAGCAGTACTCGCACATCGTTGTCATGATATGATCAATGTAAGTGAAATAGAAACATGAAAAAAAACCAGCGACTGAATTCACTAAACATATCTAGAAAATGATTAAAGAAAAAGAATGTAAGAAAAATGATTAAAATTTTAACCATTAATGTCTTAAAATTCAAAGCACGAATCAACAAATCCAAGGCATTTTCGTAAATATTGAAGTGACATTCTATTGTCATTCGCTTCTAACAGAAGGAAGAATTTGCTTCTGTTGTCAAACGATATTTTGAATCTAATTTCCTGAGATATTGAGAAAGTTAACAGAAAACTGTTTAAGCGCAGACGATATATTTTTAGAATGTATCTCTAGTAAATAGTAAATATTGTTATGGATATTAGGGTTTCTTTCGATCTGTTGCTCGATGAAGAAACAGTCCTTTAGTGACGAAAGACGACTTTTATTAAACGCGAAGACAAGAATATACAGATGACAAATATACAGTCGAGACAAAGACAAACAACACACAGCAGCACACTTCAACAAACAGTAGCCCACAATTAGTAATCGGTAATAATAACAACCACAGCACATAAAGAGGCCAAACAAAATTCAGCAGAAGAGAGAATTCACATAGCTTCACTCAACGGCCTCTCCAAACGTCTGCAATTCTCCACTGTCTCCTCGCTTTAGCTGTATGTAAGTGCCGACTCACTACCACGCGACTAGCTACTTCACGATGCTGCTGTTACATTAAACGCCAGGACTCGCCAGACAGCTCAGTTCAGCTATCGTTTAAACTCCACACAACGCTAGCTCTTCACCAGACAGATATAATCAATCGGTCATTGCTTCGCTATCATCTCGACGACTCTATACAAGACTGTGTTCGGATTAGACAGCCGGCCTTTTATAGTTCCCGGAAGTGGGCACAGAAGGTACTGGAACAATGAGGCATATCTCGATTCCTATTGGCTCTATCTCCAAAATACTGGAAGATTCCAGTATTATCTATTTTGTCTCTGGAGTCGCTAAACGGTTGCCATGTTTGTCGCAAAGTTCTGGGATCACTGACTCGGCATCCGATTAGTACCCAACAGAGCTGATCATAAAACGGCTTTTCCAGTGATTGAACTAACCGTGCTGGGAAGCAACATTATAGATTTGTTACAATTTAAAATAATAATTCGTGATCAAGTAATTTGACAAAGACAATTTCGAAAAAATATTAATTCCGATTTTCCTTACTTAATATATCGTTTTCTGAAGGTTACATACACAATTCTGTTTTTTTTAAAAATCTGGTGTTAAGTCCATATACAAAACATTACCATATATTTCAACAAGCATTTGCGTTACCTGTTACATAGACAGATGTAATAATATGAAAAACGTGTTTTTCAGAAATGTAAAGATTTATCAGAGTATCGAGTTCGATTGGATTTTTTTTATTAATACATATATTTTTAACTTTTAATAATATTTATTCTTTGTACACTTAGTAGGAGAGAAAGTAAAAAGGATGTAAAGATAGACGAAATAAGCATTAATATTATCAAATCACGAAGATTCAGATTAAAGGTTCAATTCTCCTTCAAAAAAAAAAAAAGAATTTTGGCTTTTCTGCTTTGGTATTATGTCTCAAAGAAATGTTTAAAATCAAATAAGCAAAAATGGGAGTTAACGAGAGAAACCATTACGAATTTTAACTATTCAAAAAGGCAGGGTCCATGACACTCTGCTGTTTTTCCCTCCCCACTAGAAGAGGAGGTGGGGGAAGGTAGCGTCCGTCCTAATAAAGGATTGTCAGCGGGAAACTTCAGAACAAAGCCCCTGTCCTAAGCACCGCAGATCATTAATTGTCGCTCTCTTTTCTTCCTGCAAAAGAAGGATTTCCGCCGGTTACTCTTTGAAGAGTGCTGATTATTCGTCGGTTCTTTTCTATTAGCAAAAAAAAAAAAAAAAAAAGTTTTTTTTTTTAATTAAAAAAAAATCTTGGATTATTGTGTTGAGTCACTCGGTGTTAGATTTGCAGGTTTATTAATATAAAAAGTTCCTACCTTAAAGAGAATGTAGTATGCGAAAGGTGGGTTCGATGTAATATATAATTTGTGAATGCTAGTTAGTTATACAGAGATATTGCGAATCTGGGAGGTTTGTACATTAAAGTGAGAAGATTCCTTAAAATTATTTCAAAAACATGTATTTTCTATTTTGATCAAATTTTTGTTGGAGCTGAAGATTCATTTAACTACGATGATTGGGAAAAATTAAGAAACCCACAGGAATAATTTTTCTCACCTGCTTTTTAACACTAGGTTTATCATGAAATGGTATATATCTATTTCTACCAAAGGTGTCAAAATGACCCCTTTCGGTATTTAATTAGAAGAAACAGAAATTGATCTATCTATTATGAAGTTAAAGTAGAAAAAAACTTTTATATTTTCCATATATTTCTTGAGGTGTGATGTGATGAAAAGGCAGTTCCTCTGTACTGAAAAATGTGTTTATTTTCTAATCTAGGTCTTCAAGACCATCTATTCTTCTACCCTCATCTTCTACCAAAACATTGACTCACACGTCTTCTTACTAACAACCTGTAATAGCTTCTATCTGACTGACTTTCGGCTTCATCTTCTTGCTTCTTGTATACACGCTTTTTTTTAAACACATATTCATTTCTATATTTATACCTATATCTATGTGCGTCCCTATCAAGCAGTTGCATATTTAATATAAATATATGTATTCTCAACAACATTTATTCCATTGGTCAAAATGACTCCTTTGGTAAAAGTAGGTATACTATATACATTCCTCCGAAACCAAACAAAGAAAAAGATAAGATTTGCGATTATATATTTTATAAATGTAAGTAAAAATTAATCAAAATATTCTCATAAAATGCGGCAATAATTTTCTTGAAGAAAATTAACGAAAACTTTTCTCAGAGGGTTCAGAATGATCCTTTGGTAAACCTAGTGTTCATAAAGGGGTTTTTCCTCCTTTCTCCTAATAAAACTATGGACATAATGCGAAATCATAAACGACACGAGTACTCAGATTTTTATTTTGAAGTCAGTCACAAGAGCGTTTTGTATATTAAAGTATAGAGAAGAAAACCAAATATGCATTTTGGTCGCTTTTTTTCTATCAATTGAAACCAATATTCAAAACAAATATAATTGTAGTCACAAGAACAGTTACCAAATTTCATTTAATAAAATTGCTGAGTTTTTTTAGGTATAGTGTTTTTATGCTTTCGAAAGTACTGACTGACAAATGGTTAATGTTTGGACAAATTTGATTCAAAATTTGGTAAGGATCCATACTTTAAATCTAAAGACTGTGAATCTAAATTTATCCATCTAATTATTTAAGTTTCCTAATTACCAAGTTCATGTACTCGGATGGATAGATTGCAAATCTTATTTTATCCATTTAATTCTTTAAGTTTTGTAGAATCAAGTTGACTTGTACTCAGACTAACGAAAACTTCCTGGGAATGGAGTTCGATCAAAATTTAATAGAAATCTACAAAAATCACAATTCCAAATTTCATCAATCTAGCTGAAAGCATTTTTGAATTAATTCGGAAAAGTTTGGACTAATGATCGCTTGATTTGGTAAATGTTCATACCGGGGTATAATAATTGAGTAATATGCAAATAAATTCCTTGTCTTTTTTTCGATTCTAACTGCTTAAAATTCCTTTTGATTCTATTTCCTTAAAATTCCTATAAAAACAACTCACAGCGTTGTTTTTATATTTCAAAATTTATGCTCAACAAAAATTATGCTAGTTTGTTATTAATCCATTCGTACCAGTTGAACGGAAGACAAAAGACCGTCAAGCCTAGGCGCTTACAAAGGAACCACCAAATCATTGTCATTTTCAGAATTCCGAAAATGCGTTTTTATGTTTCAAGGATATCTAAAAGTCAAGATTCGTTAATATAGCAAAATCAATTTTTTTAACAATTATAACACTTTTTATTTCTATGCATTAATATACAAAAAAAGCAATTTATTTCAGCAAGTATTTGTCAATCGATGCGGCAGCTCTAATAAACAAGCCTTCAGTAACAAACGATTTAAACTGTTTCGACTGAAGACTGAAGCGTTGGAAACATCCAAAATGCATATCCATAAATAACTGTCGTGATATTCTACTGTCATTGCCATTCGACAGAAGAATAATTCTTCCTGTCAGCGGAAAACTTTCCACAAAATCCCTGTCCTGTGCTCCGCAGATCATTAATTGTGTCTCCCTTCGCGCGAAAGAAGAAAATTTCTCTTACCCTCTGACGCACAGAAATTATATGCCAGCTCTTTCATTCTGCCGGAGTTTTTCGCTTGGCTTTGTAATATTGTTGTGTGCAGTTAGCTTATTCCGGTGTTTGTCTTTGCTGCCTCATTAGCTTAAAAAGCTTTCGCGGCAATTCATTGAGGAAAAAAAGAAAGTGGTAGTTACGTTTATGTGGTTTTTAAAAGGGCGTTTAGATTTATGGGAGAAAACAATGGTCCGTTGAATTTTTCTTCCAACTTATTCTCTAGATGTTAGGATATATATATTAGGATTGTTGGCAGTCATTGGCGTATTAAATATTTTGGGGCCATAAGCAGTGTAATTTATGAGTTCCTTTTTACTATCTAGTATACAGAATTTAAACAGAAACTATAGTAAAGTATACAGAAAGTATAGTAATTGTCAAATATTCGAAGTCGAGATATTGACGAATTTCCACGTTTTAGACCTCCTTGAGTTCGAAAAACACATTTTTGGAAAATGTCCGTCTGTTTGTCTGTGACAAAGACTCAAAAATGCTTTGAGCTAGACGGATAAAATTTGGTATTAAGTATTCGCACTAAATTTGCAGATTTCTATCAAAGTTTGTGTAAAATCTGTTCTGTGGATGTCTGTCCTGCTGCCTGAATGCGATTTAAGAAGATAACTATAAAACGGAGAGAACTTGGTAGATTAAATTCGGCACATGGATTTAATATTTATAGCATAGACATCTATGAAATTTTGAACCGAATCAATAAATGGTTAACCTTATGTTGGTTTGTACTTCCTGAAATATATATATATATAGAAGATAATTCAAAAAGGCAATGAGTTAAATATATAAAATTTGGTATGGGATTTTGTAATTACAAGTGTAGTTTTCTTGTTAAATTTTTATCTCAATCAGTTGTGAAAAACGCGTGTAAATCAAATATTCGATTTTCGGACACTATAAACCGCATGCCAAGGATTAATCGCCAATAAAATTCGCCAAGGATCACACGATAGATTCAGTAAAAATTCTGAATTAATGCCAAAGATTAATACTTCGTAACTATTGTACGTTAATGCCATGCAAGGTGTTCTTTGGCATTACAAAGTTATTAGAGATTATGCGAGAAAGTTTTAGGAAGACCACTCTCACTGGTTTTTAATAAGATTCCCAATTTAATTTTTTACTTATGATATGTTAATGATTCGTTTTAGAATAATAGAATAATTATTTCAATTTATTAAATTTATGAATTTCTACGTTTTTATTTATATATTATGACTAAAATATGCCCTATGTTATCGTTTTTACTCAATATTAAATATTCGACTTTATAAATTTTCAAATAACTAAGTATATGCAATAAAGTATATAGGAATTAGATCAATTATGTCGGATAAAGTGTTAATATTATTCTAATATATCATCATTCAAAAAATTTGAATTTTTTACAAGCTTATTAAATTGGGCGATAGGAAATAAAAATTCTTAAACATCTCTTTATGGTTTCTTCACAGATTAGCTTCCCCAGGCAGTGCCTAGTCTACTTAGTTGAAAATCCACCCCTTTTGATAATGTTTTTTCAAAGCCTTTTAAAAAGTTAATTATACTGAAAAAAAAACAATGTAAAATCAGTTTTTCAACATTTGTTACCGCAAAAACGCACAAACTATTATAAAATAAAGCATTCCTACAGAAAATACATAAAAATACAGAATTACAAAAATATAGCATATTAAGAAACGGGTTAAATAATGATTGCAAAATTTCATTCTTAATAAAAAATGAAACAAATCGAAAATAAATGCTTAATTTTAAACAAGCGTATTAAATCAATAAAAGTATGATGGATTTTGGAAGCTGTAAGATAATCTATATATTAATGTATATCTCTCATGAAATTTTTGGGTCTTACATATTAACAGAATTAATTTTGACCATTTAATACAAATGATATCCTTAAATGTAAGCTTAGGGGTAAGCAATCCGAACTTTCTTTTCTTTTAGAAAGATAAATAAACAATTCATTTTGATGTATGAAGACTTCGAATATACTTGAAAAACAATAAAACACACATTTCTGTAAAAGTCACGAAAGATATAATCTTCAAGTCCTCATTTTTCTGTCTGAATATACATATTAAAACGGGAGATTCATTAAAGTGAAAATTAATATTGCAACTAGCTTTAAACTACTGTTTTCTTTACATAATTCCAATGTAAGGAAGTTCAATCCGTTTCTACGCTTTATGCATCTACTTATTGTGTATAAAAATGTAAAACATAATCCAATTTAAAATATGATTCCGGAAAACAAATATATTTGCTTATAAAAGTCTTATTGAATTTGGTTTGAATAATTATAAGCAAACGAAGTTAATAAATCAGAATTTGTTATATCTTTATTTGAAAGAAAATTTATTTATTTTCCATTATTTAAACATAAACGAGGATTTACCTTTGACCAATTGACCTTTTTAAAATCAGAATTAGATTATATCTCGAAGTATCTTGATTTGTTTATTTGAAAAAGTTTGAAATGCCACAGAAATTAAAGTAACTTTTGAAATTATGATTGCCAACTTAATTTGCAGAAAATAATCCACAATTTAGATTCAGATGCACTGTCAAACAAATATTTGAGCTTAACTTTTTATTTTTTCTGAATTCAAATTTACATTCGCGGGTATAACGAATTTATTATATAAAAAAATTGGAAAAATAACTATAAAAAACGGATTGAATGAATATTTTGAAATTTTTTGTCAATTCAGATTTTATAACTACGTTCTTCTTTATCTAACTTTTTATACTTTAAAAAGAAAGAAGTAATGAAAATAGCAGTTTATAAAAAAATGTTGTAATATTAATAAAAAGAAGATTCAATCTTCAAAATACCACCATTTTTGGAATTATGTTTCTCTGTCGTTCTGTAAACAAGCCAACTAAAAAAATGGAACTAGTTAGATAAGTGAAATTTGTTACTCAGCCTTTACATTAAAATTATCAAATTTTGGTTGATGTTCTGAAAGAAATTCTTATGTGGCCATCTGCCCATTAGCATATTTGTGAACACTGTAGCTAAAAAAATGAGCTAGATAGATGAAATATGTCACAAATTATATGAACACGATTATTAGAATCGTAGATACGATTCAAATTTTATAACCAAGCCCTTCCTTTCATATCTGTCGGTCTGTGTATTTGGGCGTATAATGGCAACTTAATAACGCGAAAAGCAACAGCGTAAAGCTTATATAGAAAAAAATGATTTACAATTGCAGTTCTTTCTGAAATTTTGCACCATACCGGACGATGACAAGAAATTAACATTGTTTACTCGAATTTATTCTCTATACGACGAAGTTAAACAAAAAACGATTATATTTTGGAAGAAAAGACAAATTTGTATGGAGAACAAACATTTCCACTAACTTTTAAAAAGTATTTGCTTCCTAGCTTCTGGACGAAAAGTCTCTAGTTAATAAATAATAATAATGTAATAATAATAAAAAAAACACCTGACACATTTTCCACCAAAAGATCAAAATTATGTTTTATGCTTTTTAATCCTTTTCCCCTCACTTTGCAGTAAAAATATTGGAGATCATTACCTCTAGTAGCTATCTGCAATCATTTAATAATACAAGGGCTATTCAAATGCAAAGGTACGAAACGGCACAGTGGGTATAAATGAAGACTTTATTCAAAGTATACACCATAGGGCTGAGCACAACGATCCCATTGATTAACGAGCCAAAGGATTCCTCGTTCCCAGAATTCCTGTGGCCGTGACGAGACCCAGTCCTTCAAGCGGCCTTGAGTTCGCCATCCGAGTCGAAGCGCTTTCCTTTCAGATGTTTTTTCAGGGGACAAAATACATGAAAATCGCAGGGCAACATGTCCGTGCTGCAGGGCGGATAGATGAGCTGCTTCCACTTGACCAGTTCCGCGTGTGTGACACTGGAGACGTGTGCAAAGGACAATTGCGGCTCTGTGTCAACTTTTAGTTTCGATTGGTGGGACAAAAGACATCCAAACTGCATATTCAGTTGTGTATTAACCACGTCTCATCGATGAATCGCCAAAGATTGCAGGTCAGTAACTTCTTCGTAACTATTTTTCTCCAATGACATGCGATTAATCGCACACAACTTCAAGTTTTCTTTAATGTGCTACAAGACATATAACTCTCAAGAGTAGGACTCTGAAAATAAAAATCTGAGCACTAATGGTTGCCACGGTATTGCTTAAATGATCTACAATTTTATTCAGAGTGGGGAGTTGAATAGCGCGAGAGCATTAAAGAGTACGCGAGAAAGTTTCGAAAAGACTATTCCTAATTTTTGTTGAAATTCACCACTATTAACCAAACATATCTCAGAAATATTAAGTTCACAAAAATAATTCTTAAGTGCAACAATTTTAAGAAAATCATTTTCGATCATTTAAGGGAGCAATTCAAAAGGAACTGAAATAGGACACGTATTTTTGAAAACAAAGATGAAACAGACGACTCTGATTTGAAGCAAGTGACTTTTTAAATCCGAATACGTAATTAATATAAGAATCAAAACATTCTATATAAAATATTGCTCTCTTCTTGATTTTTTATAATTCTAAACGCACAAATGGAAATGTGGAAAACTCTTCACCGTTTACCGATGCTTAAAGGTAATTTACTTAAAAAAATAACCAGAATCTCAATTCTAAAAAAAATTAAAAACATCTTGATGTAATTACTTCAGCCAACTTTATCCAAAATTAAACTGTTCATTTTCGGATTCGGAAACCTTCCGCGCATTTGCGCATGCGTCAGGATGCGTTTATTTCGTCAAATAAGGGATGAGAGGAAATATGAAAGGAGGAGGTGTTTACATTTAGCTATAAGGTGAATTCAGATTGTTTACGGAATAAAGAGACTTAATAACTGCTCAACCTTCTGCATACCATCCCTTAGAGAAGTATAATAATCGAAAAGTGTTAGTTCCATGATCCTAAAAGGAACATTATCGTTGAATTTGTTTTGAAATTATAGTAAAATGTTCAATTTAGGTTCACCATGATATTCATATGAACCGCCTTCATGTTTCAACGAAGAAAAGTATTAGAATCAACCTCTCTATATAAAAAAGAATGCTTGTATGCTTTTTTTTTTTTTTTTTTTTTTACAAATATACAGTTTTTTCCAAACACGATGAAAGTTAGTTCACATGTTCTTCTAGACAAGAGCAAAGTGACAGATAACAATTCAAAGCTGATGAGTTAATAGAAATATAAAATGTAAAAAGAAGAAATTTTTTTATAACTTCATTACCAGATAAATGAAAATAATAGGCGAATTTCAGGAACAGTTATTTAATTATTTTCTAAGTTTCACATTTCACAAGATAGCACGATACACGAAAATGCACAACACCCACTTTTCTCCAATCTTATAAATGGCTTTCAAGAAGAATCAAGAGAAATATACCTGATGTTAATAAGATAAATTCTTCTGCTGTATCAAAAGAGAAGGTAGTAGAGTTATGTAACTGTTACAGAAATACTTGAAGAAGTATTGGTTGTTGTTGTTGTTTTTTCGAAAATATTATATCACAAAATTTATTTTCACACCACCTTGAAACATAAATTCGTATTCGAAACACGTATTCATATGAAGTTTTAAACAAATACATCACATATTCAACAATCATAAAATCAATATTTAAGGTGAACAAGATATCAAAGGCGACTAGCTCATAATAAATTTGGAATCATTTATAATTTTTTATAGAAGAAATTGCAATTTAAAATTAACTAAATTATAATAATAAATATAAATAATAAAATAACGAACTAATAATGAATAAAAGACGAAATAATAATATGAAAATGACATAAATAATAATTATTATAAATACGAAATATAAATAATAATAATAATAATAATAATAAAATATATATGAATAAAAATATCTGTATGTATTCATTAAACTTATTTTTATTCATTTCATTACAATAGCTCTAGGACATGCAAAATCCACGAATTTTAAATAAAAAATTTTCCTCCATTGTGAGCCAGTAAATAAATTGAAAGTGGCAGCAAAAGAGTATCTATATTCAAATCAGGCTAATTTGAAACACACAAAGAAGATTTTCTTTTCAACAACTAAATTAACATATAGATGGAAATTTAGACTTGGGACAAAAGATCAAAATTAATTTTACGGTATTTTCATTCAAACAGAAAGCTGAAAGCCTATTCTACGGAAAACCTATTTTAGGGATTTAGAATTGAGAATTATCTTTAAATTACAATATTTTATAAAGAATAAATTGTATCACAGATTATATTTGTTGAATTAATTAGTGCTAGTGGAAATTACAATTAAAAATTTATGAGTAATTTTAGGTAATGAAAATTCATTTTCAGTAAGTAATTTTATAATGCAAACGATTTTTAATGAATTCGTTTTAAAAAAATCATTAGAATATTTCATATTATTTTTATGTTAAACAACATAGCATTTGAAATAATTTATTTTCCCATGTTATTTAAAATATAATGGATACGATTGCAATTTCTGATAATTAGCGAAAAGGATTCTATCGTGTTCCGTAAAACTAAGCAATATTGAGTAAAATTTTTTGAAGTATTAAATACATGTTTAAATTTATGTTATTATAACAAACTTATTATTAATTAATTAATTAATTAATTTATTGATTTCACTGTTTGGGTAATTTAGCAACCCGATTCACTGATACTGCCTCCGTGACAACTTGACTCGATGATTTAGCATTTAATCAACTGCTAAACTAAAATGCCGTAAAGAATTTAAAAAAAAATGAAATTAATAACCTCAAATCCATTGCTAATCGCAGATATATCTTAAAATCAACGATATAGATTATTATTTAATCAAAGATAATCTTGATTCGAGGTAGAAATGCAGTGTATCAATTTAGAAACAGAATATTTATAGAATGAATAATTTAATATAAAACTGTCAATATTGTTATGAATTCGGGATTATTAGTCGATGAAGAAACAGTTCCTAAAAAGACTAAAATATTTATTCCAGAAAATTCAGAACTTTACGCGAACTAAATATTACACAAACGAATACACGCAATACACAGCAGCACGCTACAACAAACAGTAATCCACAATTGGTAATCAGTAGAAATAACAACCACAGCACACAAAAAGACCAGGCAGAATTCACCAGGAGGAGGGAATCTACGTAGCTACACTCTATGTCTTTCCAAACGCCTGCAATTCTCCGCTGTCTCCTAGCTTTAGCTTACACAACTACCGAATTCACTACTACACGACTGGTTACTCCTGATACGACTCGATGCTGCTTCTATAATAAACACCCGAATTCGGCACACAGTTCAATTCAGCAAACGCTTGCGCTTCGCTGAACTGATGCAACTTATTATTCGCCGTTGACTCGCTATGCGACATTACCTTTCGGAGACTTTATATAAGCCTGTCTTCAGCTTAGACTGCCGTCCTTTTATAGTTCCCAGAGGTGGGCAAAGAAAGTTCTGGAACAATCAGGCATATCTCTGTTCCTATTGGCTATACCTCAAAGATTCTGGAAGATACTAGCGTCATCCATTTTGTCGCCAAATTCGTCGCCAATTCACAAGATGGTAGTCAAGTTTGTCGTCAACCCTTGAAGTCACTGATTCGGCGCCCGATCAGCATCCAAGAGAGCTGATCGTAAAATGGTCTTTGCATTGATTGAACTGACTATTCTGGGAAGCAACATTAATATTGTTACAAATCTGTAATCAGAAAATCAGCTCTTATAAAGTGCAATTAATAGGATTGATAATGTATGCTTTATTTTTGTACAACTATATTCCCCCTTTTTGAAACTCCACTTATGAACTTTAGTTTGATACAGAGTTCTTATATTTGGACTGCATATTCAACTTTCTTCACCAAATCACGAATCACAAAACGCGTCACATTGCACTACTACGCGCGGAAGCTGGGGAGAGAAGATGAAAAGACTCACGCTTGCAAATCGCCATGGCCTTCAGTTTTGCCGATTTCACCCACACATTGCCCCACCCCCGTTGTATGTTTAGTTGTTTCTTAGTTTAGTTTAGTTTAGCAATATTAATGTCCCGTTTTAAAGCAAAACTAGGGCTATTTTGGGACGGACCTCGTAATTTTGAACTTCTATCAGATGACAAGGACGTTAGCTGAATGAGCTGGAATCCTCCTCTCCAAACTTCCACACCACACCAGCGGGAGGAAGTTTGGCACCGACGGATTTAACGTGCACCAGATCTACTTACAAGACGGTTCTTCCATAGAATCGGGTCTCGAACCTGAAGCCTTGTGGTTCGGAAGACGAGACCTTACCACTAGGCCACCACGACTCTGTATGTTTAAGAAATGCAGAGGAAGATAAAAGAAGTAGCTAGATTGTCTAAATCTCTCTGAAAGTCGAAGGGCGAACTTTCCCGCTGGTTTGAGCAGAGCTATTAAATTTGATTTAGCATGACTTTATTTATGATAATCCATGGAATTACATAAAAAATCCCCAATTCCTTTGATCTTTCAACGGATAATGGAAAATTTGGAAATTTTCTTTGGAAACTTTATTTTACCTGAACTTTATTTAAATTTTATTCTCTTTGAAAGATTTCACTTAAGAATAATGAAATAAAAATGCTTCAAAAAATTAAATTAAGTGAAAAAGAACAAGACAGAGTAATGCCATTGCAATTTTTATTACTTTTTTTCATGTCCACAACGTCTAATATGCATCCGAATATGCTATCTCCCACAAGAACAAAGTTCCATGAAGTTTTCTAAAGTTCTTTAATTTTTTTTATTACGCACTTTAATTTTGTTAATGGAAAACTTAGTCGACTTTTGCTTTTAAATCTTAAAGAAAATACAGCAAAGCACATTTTTATTCTGAACAAATAAAATTATTTTGGACTAGATTACTTTTTAAGACTTATAATTTGGATTTTAAATGAAGGGAAACTTCTGAAACTGGAATTAATTATTTCGCTTTTAAGCTTTAAAAACAAATCTAATTAAAACACTGATGAGACTGATGTCCAATAGCAACCATTCCATTATTTCATCAAGAAATGATTGGATTTGTACAATTAAACTTAGTAATGAATACAGTGGAATGAGAAATGTACAAAATGAACTTCAGAACCGTCTTACTGTCAGAGCCTTCAAGTTATAAAACGAGGTAAAGCAGTGATTAAACATTTGCTGCCATGATAAAAAAAATTAAGTAGAATTGTGAAACTCTCGAAGCGAAGCTATTAAGATTATTAATCATTAATTAAATTTATTTTCTTTTTTTTTAAAAAAATAAAATAATTACATCAGAACAAATTATCGATAATAATCTGCATTAAATAAATTTCAAAATACAAAGCATTATTTCTCATTTTTACCTTTGTAGCAGTTGCATTACACTTATCTTCACTTTTGGATATTAGATGGCGATACCTGATTAGGCCATCCCATATGTCATCCCATAATGCATTGCGATTGTAATTAGAATGAGATGTGACGCTGAACTGTGAAGCGCGCGCGTGAATGTCTTGTCTTTGTGTTTGTAATTGTTTAGTGTGTGAATGTAATTATTAAAGAAATGTTTCCAACAACATTCGTCCTGTTGCTTCCTGCACATATCATAATAATCTACATTCCACCACATCTTTACTTATAATAGAAATGAATGTGTGTATGTACGTGTTTATGTGTATTGAAGCTTTACAAGTTAAACCGTTTGAACTAGAGCCACCAAACTTAATACATAAATATTTTTGGGTGGTAATGTATACCTCGAAAAATTTTTTGAAATTTTAATCAGAATTTTAATTAAAAATTAAACAAATTTTTGGCGTTTTTTCATGATAACATTAAAAAATATTGCAATATACAGAAGTGACTTCTATATGATCTTAAAATTTAAAAAAGTATATTTTCAATTATATCTATTATTTTGTGCTATAGTTAATTTTTGAATTTTTTTTATTAATATTTGAAAATATTTTAAGCACAATTTCTAATAATACATTTCACACATTATATAAATAATAATTAACCCGCTTGAGCACATTATGCTTGATTGGAAATAACGCTGATAACAGCTCATATTAAAATATTAAGTTAATTTTCACTGCAAATTAAATTTATAAAATTATAATTTTTAGTTCGAGCCAGCATGAAATAAAATAAACATTTTTATGACATGAAATAAAATAAACACGAAATATGACATTTTTTTGGAAAAATAAATGCAAAAAAAAAATGTTTTTGTGATTTTGAAAATATCGATATTTTTAATTCAATCATTCTGTGTTGTTTTAGGCAAACATGGGTTTATGTACTCAGGATATCCATTCCAGTCCGGATTCAGCAACTAATTTTTAAACCGTTGGTAAAAGATATGCGCATCTAATAAAAAGGGTCTAAATTATGCAAAGAAATGATATGTTTTTTGAGTCAATAAATATTCTGATGAATTACTGAAATTAAATTTTTTATACTTCTGGACTTGCGTCGTATACAATGAAATATTCTTGATACTCTTATTAAAAAAGTCTGAATTCTTTTGCGACGAAGATTGATTTGAGTTATCAAAAACTGAACATCATTATTTTATAAAAATACGCGATTTTAAACTACTAAGTTGATCGTTTTGAAGAAGCTACGTCAATCAGGCACAGGTTTCCCCCAAGTTTAATTGGCTTAAAATAATGAAATGTTGATTGTTATAAAATAATGATACTTATCATAGCTAGTCAGATTTGGTCTCAAAAGTTTTTAAGCTTTTTTTTAAAATTTAAAATTTAAAGTGTCAAAATTATATTACTGAATATGGTTTATAAAATCTATGAACTACATAAAATTTAATCCTAATAATTTTTCAGAATTATATTTATAGACTTAAACAAAATAAATTATTATTTTTCAAGTTCATTTAAATCCTTCTGAAGGTAAAATAGAAAACTGAATTGTTCGATGAATCAGAAAAGTTTATGATGTATCATAAAAAAATCGTATACTTTTGAGAAATTGAATAAATTAATTTCACACTATAGAATTAAAAAAAATTATAGCGTATATAAAACTTCAGTGCTGAACGATTCTAGTTTCTGCATTCATAATCTGAAGGAAAAAAAAAACACGTTTCGTTGTAACGCTAAATGATTTGGTATTACTTGAAGTTTAATTAATTCCGTTTCGAATTTGATTTCAGATTTTAGAGCAGATGACAAAAAAGTAGGGAAATGAATAGTACAATGAAAAGAGCGGTGTAAAGTTTCTAAAATATTATGAGTTATATTACTGTCAAAATCTGGAGCTTAAAAACATTTTACTGAGGAAGCCATAAGTACTAACTTACTTAAAATATTTAATTGAAAATTTTAGGTACCATTTTTCCAACGAATCAGCTGGTCGCCAAAGGCGGATAATTTACAGTATTTTTTTATTAATTGATATTCACACGTTGAAAATAAACTGAAATAAAAGTGTTTTTGTCCGTCCAAACATGTATCAGTCAACCGATTTTGAATCTTGCTTTTCAAAATATCACAAATTGTTCCAAACGATTTTTAACAACAACAGAAAGATAATTTTATCTTAAACTAATAATAATTCTTAAAGTGATTCGAAATTTAATCTATAAATAAAACAATTTAGAAGAGCTAAAACCTTTTCATTCAATTCGAATAATAACATTAGATATAAAATAACTTTCCTATCTATAGAAAGATAAATTTTAATCAATACAAAATATTTATTTTTCTAAATGTCACGAAATTTGCACTTAAACTTTCTTTACATTTTGTAACATTTACAAACAAAACATGAAAAAATATTTTCAGCAGCTTGCATTTCTATAGAATGCAAATAATTTTCTTTTTCACATTTTGTCAGTAATTAACTACTTATAAGTTAGATTTCATTCGAAGACAAGTTCCATCTTAAGACAAATTCATTCAATATTTGACGTAATTTTTTACATACATTTATCAAATTATTTCAGTTCATTTCATTTATATTAAATGCTTATATTGCTGCTAAATCTCCGGGTCCTTTAGCACCAAACTATAATTTAATTTCTTAGCTACAGAATTTATTGTTTGCTGATAGTTGGAGCTCGTTGGTCAACACTGCTGCCAAAGTTGCAGCTGAAACTTTTCTAACTTTTGCAATGATCGATGGAAGAAATAAGGAACAATTATCAACGCCCGAAAATGACGAGGAAAGTGCTTTCTGCCATTAAAGCTGAGAAACGCTAATTTTTTTTTCTTTTAAGAAACTACTTAACAAGAGTCAGATGATATTATTGACAATTATTTCTACTAAGATAGATTATAGTAGCATTACTTTTGAAACGAACTTAAAACTTCTCCGTCTGGGCCGAAATAACGACTTAGAAAGTTTTATAACATATAAGGTTTTTATTTTTTTAATTTTTTTTTATATTCCTATATACATATAAAAAAAGCCCTCATCATAATGACCAGAAACTTTAATACTCTGGATTCTGTATATTTCAAGTCTTATACTAAATATTTTTTTTTGAATTATATCTATGTGTTTTTTGAATTAGATCATTCGATAGAAAGAGTTTTTAATAAAAAATTCAGCTAATTAAATTAACAGATAAAAACCTAATATTATTTGTTTAATATAAAATGAAATTTCTAATTTTAAGTACTTTCTTTCTTTTTCTTTTTTTTTGTTATTACCCTCTGAACGGTAGATTTTGTTTTTTCAGTTCCTTATGATAGTTTATTTCATTCATATTTATGGAATATTTTGAAAAAAATTAATGGATTTCAAAGACATGTTTAAATGCGAAATAAGTTGAAATCATCAACGTTAAAAGTTAATTTTTCTAATATAAATTCTAATATATTTCCGTAGGCATAAAATAATTAGACACTCGTAGAATAAATCGTAATCTTTTTTTTAAAAATACAGTCAAAATTAATTTTTTTTTCTAATTCCCAATAAGATGGCGCCACGTGTTTGGAATCAAAATGCAATTAAATTAATCGATTGACAAACATTTGAATTTTAAAAATACTAAAATAATATATCGTCGTCAAGTAACATACAAAATTGTATAAAAATTCATAACTCTAGCGCATCAGGGAATGAAAAATAAAGTCCAAATTCCATCTTTACAAGCATGAAACAAATCTAATAAAAGTACACTAAAATGAAAGGAATAAGAGAAATATATTATTTCACCTTAAATAAAAAGCAAAAAAAAATCTAAATAAGATATTGAACAAAATATAAAGCAAGAAACAAACTCTCCATTTCTTTCAATGTAATATGACAATACACAAAATGGATTTGTTTAGTAAAATGATTTTTCTGTCAGTCGTTATTTAGTTTTAAAATATTCTATGCCATATTTAAAAACCACTGTTTTAAATTTACAATATTGTGAGCAATTAGCCACAAATCCGTTCTCGCTCATATTCCAGCACTATTATTATTATTACTATTATTAATTATTGTGTTTATTCAATAACGTGTTGCCAATCTATCCAAAGAAAATTTAAAGATAAATTTATTTGAGTATATATTATAGCAACTAAAATAAAAATTTAAAAAAATGAAAATACGAAAAAAAAAATTGGCATTATAATCATTATTGATATCATTAAAATTATAAACAAATCTAGATAACAAAAAAAAAAAACAATCGAACGAAAAATAACGAAAAATTTCTCCTTATAATGATGCCGTGTTTACAATTGGCCAATTATAAGACGGCCAGTAGGCAGCATGCATAGAATGGCTGAAAACTGGTGTTCGGTCGATGGTAAGTACTTGTCTCGATGGGAAAACAACATGTCGCTGCATTGCATTTTTTTCTTAAATTTTTCTTACTTTATAGAATTTGGCGATCTTTTTGGCGCAAAAAAAATCGAACACCTATAGATTAATTCCGACATTTTTTTGTTGCTCTTTTTGCTTTCTGTTGCAAGGGTTTTTTTTTTCTATTTTATTTCCCATTTCTTTTCCATAGTTTTCCCAACTTAGGCATGTTGACCTTTTATTTCTATTTTACCATGTTTCTTTGTGTAAATATGCATCCTTTTAAAACGATACGCAGTGAGAAAGAAAAATTCAGGAACGCCAAAACTGTAATCTATGGCCAGGCATGGAACGCCTGAACCTATCTTATGAAATTGTGGCAAACATAAATCAGTCCTTTTCTGCACATGCGCTACCTACTGGTTGTCTTATCTTATTGGCCGAGTGTAAACCCTGCATAATTTCTGAGGTTATCGCTAAAAAAAGAAAAATTATAAAATTTACAAAATAAATAAATAAATAAAAACCCGTAGAGAAGAAATTAATTTTCTTTCCAAATTATTTTTAGATTCCAATAGAGAAAGTTTTGTTATATTAACACGAGGTAAAATCTGGACGAATTGTAAGGGAAACTCTAATGAAGAAATATACTAAAAAATCAAGAAGAAAAATAAACCTCCTTAAATAGTTTACGTTGAGAGAAAAGTAATTTATGTTTCAGTTTATATTTTTTTGTAAGAAATAGGATCATTTTATTAAATGTCTTTCGTTTTTATATATGACATTGTTTGCTTAACGACACAATAAAACTTTTTTCGAAGAGAATTTATTTTTCTCTAATATTGCTTATGGTCGATTTAATTTTATTTAGCAATAAATCTTGCATGAAAAGTCAATGCGGTTATTTAAAAATAATTTTAAAAAGTTAATATAAGTTTTTCCACGGGGCTGCAATTATTTTTGAAACTTTTACATCCTTATATTGGAGATAATATTGAAAATGATGAAATCGTTTAACCGAGGAAAATTACATTCCACTTTTTACGGTTGGTTTTTATTAATAAAAATTTTTATTATTGAAATTCTTTTGACAACAAAAGTATAATCTTTTAATTATACTTTTAAGAAAGTAACTTTAACTTTTGACAATAAAAATATTTAATAATTCAGTTAAGATGTACGTACACGCTAGAAGATTCCTTTTAAATTTTAACTTTAAAAATCCAGTTTTTTCACAGTAGGTCATCAATATATGTTTAAACTCATTTCAGTGAGAAAAATTCATATTACACTAATTATTAATTATTATTTAATGAGCTAATTAGCAATTATTTTGAAACATGATATCTTAAATTCAAATTTGTACAGACACCCAATTCTAGTTGGAAATTATGCCTAATATCAGTCTTCATGTTGTCTGCCTCAATCAAGTTATAAAAATATATAGTTTTTTTAAACAATTTTTTCATCAACGATTAATAGAAAAAGCGAGACTTTTTGTGTAATTTTAGCTTTTAAATAGCTATTAAAAATTTATTTCTATAAATATAACTTTGATTGAGGCACGAAACATAAACTGTTTTATACAGATTATTTTGATATATAAATAATTGTATTTGGTTAATTTCTTGTTGAGTTATTGATTGTTTGAATGAAGCAAAATAGAGGAAAAATATTATTCTTCATAAAATGAGTTTAAAAAACCGAAACTACAGTTTTCATTGAAAGTACCACACGAAAAATAATTATAACTCGAAAAATATTCCAAATATTGACAACATTTTAGTATCGTTTGAAAGCTAAAAGATCAGAGAACATTTTCAAGTAATAAAAAAAATTAAATATATTAATCAATCTGTAAATTCATTCGAGACTTCCGCACATTAAACTTTCTATCAACCTCCCCAAATGATTTAACATGCAATGTAAACATTGCATTAATGTCATGTATATAATAGATCACTTTTATATCGACGATATTACCGATTTGTTGGGAAGTTGAAATTAATATTCTACGAAATGTAATACTAGGACAGTTAAGGGTATCAAGGATAGTTAATGGATATCAAGATATAAGCATTGCCTCTTAGTATACAATATTTAATGTCACAAATACAATAATCTAATCTTTTTTTTGTTTCTAAATTTTTGGTAATGGATATCAAAAATATTATTCCTGAATTAAATTAAGTTTATCTAAGTGAGGTTAAGTTATGGGCTTTATATAAGTTAGCTTTGTACTGTTATTAAAAAAATGAATTGGGACATATCTGTAACTTTGCTATTTATAAAGATCTTCACAAAATAGGTATCGAGTGAAACGGCTTAAAAAGACAGGTTCATTTAGACCAGGAAACTGATTAATTAAATTAACATAGTTAATTAACTAACATCTCGAAATTTTTCTTTATAGAAATCGATATTTAATAATAATTTGATCCTGCAGGTCATTTTACGTATGTGTATGAAATGTCGTTCCAAAATTCGCGGTAGTCCTTGAGATATAATTAGTTTTGTTTCATGAAAACTCCACCCAAAAAGCGAGTTAAAAGCAAAAAACAAAAGGGCATTTTCCCATTTTTATTCACAGGGCATTTAGGAAGAATAAACACAAAGATTCAAAATATTTTTAATATGAGTTGAGTTTTCAAATTAAAAATACTTTTTGTTTACATTTATATATTGAAATTTTTTTATTATTTTTTAAAACAATTCATTTTAACAATTCAATCATGCCTTTTTAGTTGGTAACACTCTAAGAAAGTAATAATTTTTTTGGCGAATAAAATAAATTATTTTATTCATTTTTCAAAAAAAAAATCGCTGATTGGTCAGATGCAAATACTATATAAATATTTTAAGCTAATGAAATAATCGGTGGTTTTTCAAAGGAGGAGATTTTATTTTCATACGGAAATGATTATTAATCGGATAAGATATTTATCAAGTTTCGCAAGGTTGTTGCATTATAATAAATATATTCAAAATTAAACAATATTTTAATTATTTCAATGCTTTAAGCAAATGCTAAATATAACTATTTAGCATTTGCTTAAAGCATTGAAATAATTAAAATATTGTTTAATTTTGAATATATTTATTATACTACAATTATATTTAAATAATACTACAATAACAAAAGTTTAAACGAAGGATATATTGAGGATATAAAAGATAATTAACAGGATGGAATTACAATTTTCTGGTTACAAAGTTCCATAAGGGTAATTTTTATGATAATGAAACAATATTTGGAATACGGCTTTTTTCCTTGTCGATTTATGTATAACATAGTGAGAGAATTGTAGTCTTCAAATAAAGTGATCACTAAATATCATAGAATCTTCAGATTTCAGGCCTTCCTGAGACCAAAAAAAGAAGAATGTTTGAAATTACATGCATTTATCTGCGAGAACGCTAATTTTAAAATGGAACGAATTAAAAAAATAGATAATAATTTTCTTATTTTAGCGACTGAATGGTGAAAAATGCTGTAAATTCTCCTGGATTTCTATTTTGTTTACTTTCAAACGATAACTGCTGGTAGGGAATAAAAAGAAATGATTAAACATTTCAATATAAAGTCGTCCTGTAATCAAATTTTCTATCGTTTGAATTTTTTTAACAAATTTGAAAGCAAAATTCATGTTATATTAAAATCGTCTGATCTGAAAATAAGCTTAATATTTAGCCAACTGCGATATCATAATTGTGTTGAAGCTCGCGTTTATCGAAAAGAAGTTCCATAAATATAAATGAATTTAATATAGTCCCTGACAACAGAAATAATATATAAAATGTGTACCCTGTAATGGTTTGAAGCTGTAATACTCAAAATTGGTATGGCAAAATCGATAAAATCTTTTAAAAGAACAAGATCTTTTAAGCCTCTTGAAAGAGAAAGATCCTTTTAAAGCAAACGAATGCAACTTCTTGCTGTTTAAATTTAAAAAAAGGCAGTTTATGAAATAAAATTGCAACTATTATTTATTTTGAAAAGATAGTTTTAAGTTTAGAGAATAATTTTTCCCCCTTGATTCCCAAAACACAAAGCGAATATTTCGACAAAAATGAAATACATAAAACTATTTCAAGTTTCATTCAAAATATATAAGCAATTTCAAATATATTTTAAAGAAATTTTTGCTAAACTACAGGAAAAAGGAAGCAGAACTTTCAACAAAACTCACAAGAATTTGCGTTACAACGATGTTTTTTGTTGCTGCTTTTCTTATTTCAAACCAGTTGCAGATGCTTCAAAATATGAAGCTTAATATTGGTAGTTTTTATCTCTTTTCGCAAGACTTATGTGAAGAAGTTTATAACTCCAAATTCAATATACAAAAAGAAGTAATAAAACAAGAATAACATTCAGAGCAACATTTTCTTTTCTGCTATGTTTTTTTATTTATTTCATAAAAAAAAGACAGAAAGAAAAGGAAAGAAGGGAAAAACATAACACCTGGAATTGCTTTATTGTTTTGAAAAGTTCTTTTTTCCTTTTGCGTGCAGAATTCGTATTTCTTGATGGATAATGAAATCGTTTGCTTATTTTTTATTAAATGAGTTTAATGAATTCGTCAAGTTAATATTTTCGTTTCAGATCTCAGCTCATTATGATAAACAAAATTAACTGATTAAAAAAAAAAAAAGAAAGGAAATTAATAAAATAACAAAAGCATTAAGTGAATTACTTTTTAATTTTTTGCCTTTCCTAGTTATTAGAATACTAGGTAATCTGAAGCAGCTTTTACACTGCGAATGCGAATGCATGTTTAGTTTTATCCTAATTAAGCAAATATTATGTTCGTTAACTGTGTCTGTAAAAAACATGATTTTTACTTTTATTTAATGGATCTCTAACAAAAGACGGAATTTAGAATTGACATTCTTTCATCATTAAAATATTTTAAATTTTAAAAGGCAGATTAAATTGATTTCCTTTATTGCATTTTCTATATTCAATTTTCAGAGAATAATGATTATAAGTAAGATATTTAGTCTGTATGCAAATTCCCATTTATTGATTTCTTTTCATCTAACTGTAAATATATATCTATAGTATATAGTTCAGAAAAAATTTCAATTCATGGAATAATAATTAATGATTATCAGTTGGAGCATTAAAATGAACCACACCTTTTATCATTAATATAATGCATTTGGGAAAATTTAATTCAGACTCATTAGATAGTAGTTCAATAAATGATAAAGACACACTAATAATGAAAAATTTCCTTTACATTTTTTATTAATTTGTATATCTCTCTCATTCTGTTTTTCAAAGATAAAGATGTAATATTTGAAAATTAATAATGCTGTTTTATGGAATTATGATTAGAAAATGCCGTAGATTTACGTAAGTGTAAATTATATTTAACTTCCTTCGAGTAAATCTTAATTTTTCGCATTTTTTTAAATAAAAAAAGTTTGCCTTTTCAAAATAATTTTTTTAAAAATAAAATATATTTTGAATTTTTATACTGTACAAAATGTCTAATATCAACTGTATACTTAAATTTGTTAAAATACAAATCAGTCTTTTTCGTCTTCTGAGCTCCCAACTTACACATTTACTGTTCAAATGGCAGTTACAACAATGTATGGTGACTTTGTGGAACAGATCAAACACAGAAACTACCTAACTTTGCTTTAATTTGTAATTTCATTCAAGGTATAAAGGCAGGGCGGAATATTTTATAATTTCTTTTCCCCCGATTATCCCCTTTCTTTTTCCCCGAAAAAGAATCCTAGGTATCTTTGGATGGAATGTCGTGGAGTAAAGGGATTTTTTTATTCCTTCGCTGGCATCGTGAAAACTGCTAAAGTCATCAATTTTTTGTAGAGCCCGTATTAAATTAAAAAAAAAAAAGTGAGATTCGATGAGTAATTAGAGAAAATTTTAGAATAAAACAGCACGGGCTAGTTTAAGATAAAAACAGGAAATAAATTAGGATTTAAATTGTGTGTGTGTGTATGTGTTATAGAAAGACTAATCTTGAGCCCTATTTAAACAAGTAGATTCCTAATACGGAGTTTAGTCTTATAAGACGTTGCGAAATTGCCATTAAATATTCTGAAGAAGCTTTTATGTTAAGTAGCAGGGGTAATGTACTATGGGTAATCGCTGACATAAGCTTTTAACTGTGTAATTTTTTAGTTGTGAAATGATAGCGAAAATTCTCATTAGTTGTTCCAATGTCATCCTGTATATGGATTTGTGTTATATATACAAATACATATAACTTGGTTATTATAACCAGGTTATTTCTGGAAATTAAAAAGTTATTTACAAAAGAAATAATCTAAATGTGGCGGAAAACATAATCATGTTCTCAGGTATGTATCATGGCGAATAGAATGAAATAATGAAATCACAGAATGAAAAAGAAGCCGAGTTGCTTTTATGCTTGAATTACCTATTGACAAAATGTTATCAGAAATAGGAAAAATTTACATGTTCAAGAAACAAAACCACATCAAATTTATAAAATAAATAAAAATTATTTCTAAATAGATATTAAATAAACCTAAAGATAGAAAATTTACTTTAATGCATCTTAATTTTGTAGTGTATATTATTATTATTATAAGGATGAAACAGCTTCATTTCATGTTTTTAAACAAAAACGCGCTTCAAGAAAAAAAATGCCCCAGATAAAATTCATCTTTAATAATGCATCCAAAACAGTCAATTC
>JAPMOR010116881.1:13221-31333 GCA_026543865.1 Argiope aurantia
GCTACTTCTAAAACACAGATGAACTGATTCAAAAGTATAAAAATCAAGTTAATAGGAAAAACAAATAAACCAAATAAAAATTGAACCAAATAAATTCATTCCTGAGGGTGACCCTTGAAAAAGTCTTCAGGCCGGATTCTTTTTCATATATATATTTTTTATATTTTTTTATTTGGTTTATTTGTTTTTCCTATTAACTTGATTTTTACACTTATATATATATATACATATATATATGAAAAGGAACTTGATGAAAAAAATAAAGGCCCTGGAAAATGCAAGAATTATGGCTTTCCCTCTCTTAGGAAACGATATCTGAGGAATCTTCTAAGGAATTCCGTAGATGATTCTTTTGGAGTCTTCACATTAGAAGATGCTGCATAAACAGGAAGAGCGATTCAAACTAAAGAATCTGGAGTTGTGTAATCGAAGTAAACTAGGAACTTGGTGAATCTTTGAGATGTTGTGATTGGCCGCTTGGTTGTTTCAACAAATGTTTTGCCTTTCTTACAACTGGTTTTTTGTTACCTATATTTCATGTTTACTGCGAAATGTGAGAAAAAAATTCCATTTTTCGTCTTACAGCTTGTTGGACTGCATTCAACCATGCTCACGATTTTCAACCATGGCTATATTACCAGACGACTTTAGCAGCAATATAAATTGCCGATTTTTTAATTTTAAATTTAGAGCAGCTCAGTTTTCAAATATATTCCATGAAGCAAGGTACTTTAAACTCGAAATTTCCAATTATAGTTTTTAATAGAAGTGATTCATATAAGCAATTGACTTTGCTCAATTATCGTGTTTGGTGCAAGACCTATCTTTATCACTCATTAATCGATCACTTATTTTAGTAAATTTTAATTTGATATAATCAATGTTATTTAACAAATATCGACTGAGCTGAAATTCTTTGCAAATGTATAATTTCTGTTAGCATTTTCTGAATTAAGATTGCTTTATTTCAGCATATAAAGTAGTGTGCCTTTAATTAGAAATTGCTACTTTCATCGATTGAATAGAATTGATGTGTGCCAGGAACTGATCGTATGTAAGATTGTCTGCTAAATATGGATTATGGAATTCTTTGGAATTGCTAATGGTCGAAATTTGAATTCTGTAAGCACATATAAATAAAGTCACCAATTATTAATGATTTTTCCTTGAACATAAGTGCAAAATAGTAAACAGAAGCAAGAGTTCTTAAAACCTATTATTTTTTTTAACTTAGGTTAAATGTGAGTTGGTAGCTAATTCTGTCCAATAGCAAATGTTCAAATAAATGTAATTTCTTCCGGAATGGCGTAGAAACGCTTCTTGAAGAATTTTAGTTGAGGTAATTTTCACAGAAGTACAAAGATACGGCCCATGCTTAAAAGATAAAAAAATGCAAAATACATTGCAAATTCACTGCAGAGAGGAATTGGAAAAAAAAAGAGAAAACTCATTTCATGGAGGATTTAAATGCCATAACGCTTAAAAGGATAAACTTTTTGTTTAGCCAGTTCTTGAACCTACAGCAACACACACACACACACAAAAAAATTTTTAAAAAATGTGTGATATTATTTTTATGTGAATTATTTTTTTCTTTAAATAAATTGCCTTGAAATGTGTGAATAATTCTTTGTCTTAAAAATAAAACTTGAAGATCACTTTTTTATGCGTTATTGTTTCTTATGGCACTTATCATAGACAGGCCAGCAGACGAAGTCAGCGATTTTAAGCCGAGAGATCGTCTCTTCTTTCAGTAGCATCAACTAGGGCCAAGAGTACGACTTAGTTATTCGTGCATCACAACACTTTTTACGGGAGGACTTTATTTATTCATTTCATTTAAAGATCGTAATTTAGACCTGAATCGGAGAATGATCACCTCTGAACCAGTACCACCAGTGGGACTGTCTCGACATGGAGGACGTTGTGGCCTCGACGGATTTATACGTGCATCGGCCAACCACATACGCGGGGAGCCTTTGGCTGGGGGGGGGTGAACTCACAACCCAAGGGATGCGAATCCAACGCTCTACCAACCAGGTTATTCTAGCCCCAAATTTTTTGTTGTTGTTTTCACAAATTAATTTCAAAGTATTTCTAGTTTATTAAATATAATTCTTCATATTTAAATGAATAGCATTTTTTAAAGAATAATATAGAACACATCCATTCTTCAATCTATAATTTATTTCACATCTTTGCAAAAAGCTAAATCTAAATTTATTTGAGGAAAAATGCTTTAATAAGACTTAAAATAGGGAAATTTTCCAATATTCAAGTAGTTTATATTTTATTTTGATTCTACAAATAGGAACCATTTCTGCTATAAATTACACTTATTACTGCTTACATTTGACTCAGCCCTTTTCTAATCATAACGAGGAATTTTATCTTCTATATAAACAAACAATAAACATACAATTAGAAAAACTAAGAAGCAATATAGAAGTATCTAGTAGAATATTAGTTTTTCAATTTAACACCTTATAAAAATCGAAGAAAATGGCTTATTTCAATTCCATTATGTAAAGAAAAGGCATTTAATGGCAGATTTATTTTAACATGTTTTAAAGCTTTTTGTCCCAACTTTATAATCTCATTAAAATTCTATTTCAGACAGAAATGCTTTTCAAGTAAAACAAATGCGAGATTTTGAAAACAAGATATTTTAATGTAAATTGAAAGCGTGTAAAGGTAATAAGATAATACCCAACTTTAAGTTTTAAAAGCCAGCAAATTGATACAAAATGAAGAATTTTCTATATTTGATGCTATATCGTTTGAAGCGTGCATGTCATTTGTAAACAATTTTTCACGTCCATCTTAAGCCTATTTATTCACAATAGCAAGCAAATAATATGTAAATAATTATTTCGATTGTAAACATATTTCAACAGAATATTCGCTCATATTTAAACTGTTTTCAAGCAAATAATGAACAACTGAATTATTCTGAGAATTAGAGGTATTTAGGCAGTATAAAAAGTTGTATTTAAAATTCGTTTATTGCTCATTTTATTCCACTCATTTAATTTAAAAGAGTAAACTCCTATATCGAACTTATTTAATCTTATACTGGAATATTTCTTATGTTTTTCCAGCCACATATTTAAATAAAATATCACAAATAATTCTTGTTAAACGATTTGAAATAGAATATTAAGAAGGCTTAATGTAAGAAATATCAATGAAACAGTTCAGTTTAATTGAGAAATATATTCATAGTAAATAGAAATTTTATAAATAAATTCGTTCTGATTCACAATCTTTAATGAATATAGCATGCTTATATAAATGGTTGAAGCCCCTTTTTTCCTGGAATTATGCTGTTATTGAGTCCAATTCTTCCTCTAAAATGATGTAAAAGAAGAATATGTGTAAGACTCGTTGCATCCGAGTAGCCTCCTCGCCGTTGCTGCCCTCTGACAGAACGTTGCCCGAGGAACACCGCGTGGAGGTGGGCTACCGTCGTTCCTCGTCCCCCCTTCCCTGGCCCCTGCAGAGGAGACTTGGTATGCTTGCTGTTGATTGGTACAAGACTATTGAATGATGTGATAATTAAAATATTCTCATGTATTAAGGATTTTTTAGTTTAGATGTAAATGTTTTCAAAAGGAAAGAAGGACTTATTATCACGGCGCACAACAGATGGCGTTCTCTAACACAAAATTGTAAATAGATTTTGTTTAATATATTTGACTAAAGAATACATTTTCATGCGGTAGTCTGGTCTCCATACCTATTTGTTTAAATTATTTTTTAAGTATATCATGCTCGCTGTTCAAAAAGCTAATCGATGGTGCAGAAAAGGAAGATTTATTAATAATTTATCAGAAGTCTCATTCAAAGTTCTTTCTTTTAAGAAAAGCTTATGCCAAAAACCTTAAAATTGGCCTATAATTTCATTTACTAAAATCATCAAAAAACGAAGGCAATTAATTTTATTTTAAAAAGAAATATCAGGAAATAGATGAACACGTTCGTGCGTTTAAAGGCCAACTTTAAGAAAATAATTTATTTGAAATATCTAATCTATTCTCTGTTTTCTTGTCCAAGTTATTTTGTAATTTTATTTTCTTGAACAGATTCATGATAGAAAGTTATTTTTATTTAAAGAAAATAATTTCCAAAATAATGAAACTCAAATTTTGATAAAGCAACATAATTCGATACTCAGTGAATGTTGCACTTTTAATTAATGCTTCATAATATTTTCTTCACAAATATATTAAAATACTTTTGAGAAATAACAATGCTTTATGGATAGATCTATGAAATTACAGAATTAGCATTTACCAGAGTTTTCTTATATAAAAAAAAATTATGATCAAAAAGTTTCTGATTTTAGAAACATTTTGCTTACATGTCTCTTAGTACGGTTACTTGCCAAATAATAATGGAGTAAACAAGTATTGAGAATGTTCATAGCAAAACATGATGAATCTAAGTGATTGAGTACTTGTAAATGGTTAATGGTTTTCAGACTGTTTTTATTGTTTCTATTTTAATTTTACTTATTATTCTTTTATTCCTAATCTATTTTTAGTTAATTTCAGCAATTAAAGAGAAGAATACTGTTTTAGATACCAAGCCTCCTCTGCAAAACAACGATTATTGTTATCTGTGATAATGCCATTATAAAACTGATTTCGTATTTTTAGAATTACAAAATCATCAAAATGGCAATGAATACGCGTTGCTATAATAATAAAAGTTTAATTACTCCTCTATCCCCATTTTTTTTTTTTTTTTTTTTTTTGAGTAGTGGGTTTATTTCCGGGTTGCATTGGAATAACATTAAGCTGAATTGAAGCTCGTTCAGTTGGATGGTAATTATAATGCTGGGGCCTGGATGATGGATTGGTCAGATGGTACAATCACGCGTGAACATTCTTATGCTGGTGCATGGACAATGGGTTGGTCAGGTGGCGCAGCTACAAGAGGTCTCTCATGGGACATAGTAATCTAGTGCAGATAGTCATTGGTGCTCATTTGCTGATGCCTCGAAGATGGGCTGGTCAGATGGTCCAATCATGCGTGGTCAATCATAATGCTCGTGCATGGTATATAGGTCAGATGGTGCAACTACAAGAGGTCAATCGTGAGACAGAGTCATTCGGTGCAGTCGTTGGTGCTCATATGCCTGGAAGATGGAATGGTCGAAAGAAAACAAGTTCGAAATGGAACAGATGGAAAAAGACGAAAAACTTGAATTGAAAGAAACACCAAAGTGGAAAGAAACATGCTGAAAAATTATATAGAAGGAAATGAAGAAGGAATGCCAGAGAAAGCCACAAAATGAACTACGTACGCAAAAACCAAAGGAAATGAGCCAAAGAGAATGCTGGATTCTGGGCTGAAACTGCGAAGCGGAAAAAAGATGGAATATTTGTGGAAAATGGAAAAAGTGAAATGAAGCTACCTAAATGAATGGTAGATCACTAGATGGACAGAAGAGACAATGCCTGTAGGTGAAAAATAAATATAGAAAATTTGAAATTATGACTTAAAAGAGGAAAAATATATATACAGTCAAATAAAATGCTTTAATAAATGCAAGAATTATTCATAAAATTACACTTAACTATTAATACTTAAAATATAAAGCTACTTAAATCTACAGATTGAATTTTTTTTAAATTTTGATTTCTATCGCCAAATGAGTTGCTGCAATCACATGTGTACATATATATATATTAATATAAATAGCCAAAAAAGATTGCAGCATTTAAATTTAGAATCTTAAAAACTAAAATCTTAGAAACTAACTTAAATCCTATATAATTAGCTTAAATATTCTAAAATTAATGAAATAGAAAATCATGGCCTGTTGATCGTTGTTTCATGCATGAAGCTGTCCGTCGGGGGTTAACACCTCTCCTAAAGAAGGGAAAAAAATAATTATTTCTTAACTTGCATGAATTTATTTACAATAGTACTTAAATGCAAGAACTAAGTTCAATTAAACGCGGATATAAGTACCAAACATTCTAAGTAATGATTTATCTTTTTATTTGCAAGGAATGCAAAATATCTTACATAAATATTGCTTAATTTTTTTGAAATATGTTCAATATACAATATTATTTTTTCAAAACGTGACTGCTATTTGATTTAACAATTCTGGTACGGCGACATTTGTTCTTAGTCTAATCGAAATGGCGATTCATGATCCGAAATTATTTCCGTAAAAAAGGCTAACATACTGTTTCTTTTTCTGATGATGGACTAAAATATTTTATACCTCTCTGAAAGTTTATTATTCTGAATCAGCATAAACAGACATAGTGAATAAACTGTGCTCCGAAGAAAGACTGATGATTAATAAAACTGGAAGTTCCATTTGAGAACATGTTACTGTCCCATCAGCATTTTCTCAAACCTTTCTCCAAAATGAGGAGAAACATTGAGAGCACCAAACAAAAATATTTCTAATGTAAATTATCCGTGCTTCAAAATTGGCTGCTATTTGCTGTCATAATTTAAGTACAGTGGAAGTCCTTTATTCTTAGTCCAATGCAGATATAAGATTTCTCAGGGTTTATATTTCAAAGTTATCTCACAAATAGCTAGGGTGAATAAATCGTGTACACTTACATTTTTTTTAGATGAGAACGTGCCGCACCCACCGACCCTCGGTGGCATCGAAGACGCGGAACTCCTTCGCAGGGTACAGCTCCGGAATCTGCAAAAATTAATTAGATAAGTTTTAATATATATTTTCTCTGAATAAAGAAAAAATATCACTTTAGTTTTTTTTTAATAATCAAATTTTTTAATAAATAAAAAATAATGAAAACCTTTATATGATATATTTATATGATCAGCATAAAAACTTCTTTATTAAAGACAAAATTATGCTTCCCCAAATAGCTTCATCAAATCGATTAATTTTATGATACAATTCTGTTTGAGCTTTAAGAAAAATCATAGATAGGGTTTCTAACACAAGGATATATCATCTTTCTTTTACTTATGCCATATAGTAATTAATTAGTCTAATCTCGCAGTTTGGTTTCTTAGAGTTCTTCTTACCCCCCCCCCCTTACCATTACCATCAGAGTATTCATGGCATTTGTAGCCATGTTTTCAAGGCTCCCAGCCACATGATTCTACCCTTTTCGTGTCTGACACCCAATGACTATTAATTCCAAACTTACTGGAATGGTTCCCACTTTCATTTCATTTTAGGAGGACAGCATTATTATTTTTTTTTCTTTTTCAGTGTTGTGCCGCTACTTCCTGAAGGCGAAATTGAAACCGAATTTCAGTCAAATACTAAAACAAGCGTAATGATATTTACAGTTTTTTTCTTTTAACTCAACATATTCTTCATATTATTAATAGCATATTTCTGAGTTTGATAAAAGAAATGTTTGAGCAATTCAGCAAATTTGGCTCTTCATTGTAATGGTTGGCATAAGGATTTTGATTAAATCTATGCCGTTTCAACCCCGGCGCATTATTGTAGAATTATGTTCCTTTGCACACCTTACAGCACATGACAGAAGAGAGTAATTGAATTGTTTGTCTCTTTATTATCACTATCATACTTGTTTTTTAAGCTACTGTCTTCCATATAATTGAGCGGGCACTCTGATATTACACAATCTTTTAAAGAAATACCACAAAAGAGCTTTGATGAATTTTTCGCAACAGCGTTTTTTCCCGATATTGGTAATGCTTTTCGGTTGCAGAAATGTAGCATTAACTAAAATTTGAGATCTCTTGAAACTAAAATATTAGACTGAATTGAGATTAAGATATTAGACCGATTTGATAATATTATCTCACAGAGAACTTAAATCTAATTCCATTTTCACGCAACAAAATATCATGCGCGAGGTCAAAAGGATAGTCCTCAATACTTAGAAAAAAACAAATGAGGGTCGAAATTATCATGGTTATATGTATCCAAAAATTCTATGAAACTCTATATTTAGATCGAGTTATTTCTGCTATTTAAACATTTGTCGAAGAACGGCACAGTTTGCATCCCCTTCTGAAAGAAATCCCGCCAAACGTCATTCACTCCAGCAACGATCTCAGACTTTGTCGAACCTGATGATCATCCCTCGCTCTCAACAATATCTGCACCTCCATTCTAAAACGTGTTACAACAGTTTGTCGCAGAAATGAATTTTCAACAAATACTTCAAGCTGCCTATATATCTCTATGCAATTGCACTTTTTTTTTCGACCACATAAAACAAAGGATTACTTCTCATTTTGAATGTCATTTGTAGGTACTCAGATATGATTACAGCGTTTAATAGACAAACTGAAATTTCTTGAAGAAAGTTACTATAGATAAAAGTGTAGACGCGCTCACATTAGCTTTTTACCTAACGTCTTGACAGAGTTTTGCATATATTCTTTTCATTAATATTTTTACTGATTAAGGGATTCCTGTAGAGTAAATGCAACAATCACTCATTTCTTATCTAAATAAAAATTTTAGTACAATTTCTCACAAAAATCTCATTTTTCAATTTCTTATTTCTCAAACAATTTCTGCACAACTATAGTTTCCAGGAGTCGAAGATATATTTCTCAGCCCCACATCCATCTGTGACAGATAGTCAGGATGCTGTAAACCTCATCAAGACATTTGGGACCTAATCATTTGCAACTCAAAGTAAAATCATCATAATTCCTTGTGATTTTTCTGCCCCCCCCCCCCCGATATATAGTCACAAGTCGTTGTATGTGAAAAAAAGTATGGAAAACTAAAAATCTCTCTAAATAACCGGCGATGTGCTAAAATATAAGGCAACACAAAATTTAACTTCTGAAACATTTGTCAACATGGCAATATCACGATCACTTCCCAAATTAAAGAAAAACTTTATTAAACAGAGCATTAGATTAGCATGCAAATCCATTCAATCAAAGGCATTTTCAACCAGATGCTTTATATTTTATAACTGTACATTCATACAACAATGTTGAAGTTGTATGAATATACAATATATTGAATATACAACTACATAGATGCATATTCAACAACATATTTTGATAAATTCATACAAATTGAAAAATAATTTATTTAAAGAATTTGTTAATGATCAATAATATGTTGTGCAAGAAAAGACCCTATCGTTTATACACGATTTTACCTTTTTGTAGAGGTGATTACTGTTTGAAATATCGTCTAAAAATGTGTATCCTTTTTTCTTAACAATCAAAAATTAAAGATAGCGATTTATATCTATCTGGATTGTTTTATTAATAATTAAAAAAATTAAAAAATTAATTAGCTTCTATGAAGATGAACCTAAGAGATCAGATTTTCCAAAAGTTTCATAAAAAAATCTTTAATCACTGACCGAATTAAAATAATATTCTTAGATCATGAAGTTCATTGGTTTTTTCATACAATGCTTACTTTTCTTTTTAAATTAAAATTTGAAAAAGAACCATCTTTTTTCATTTAATAATACTATAGAGAAACAACCGCATACAATAAGATAAAATTCAACTCATTATTTTCTTGTGTATATAGAGAAGGCAACGTGTTGCTGCTGTTAATTTTCAATCTGGTGTTTTCCATGAAACTTAACACTCTAACTTCCTTGATACCAACTACAACAACAAATGATAAAAGTTATGTGCTTAATCAGTCTGCTTATGTAGGACATTTTGCGCCAAAATATAATCATTGCCGTTCTTTAAAATAATATTTAATCAATTGTTTCGGGAAATTTCTTTTGAGTTTTAACTGGGAGACATTTAAAAGAAAAAAAACTTACCTGCACAATCTTTACTAGAGAATGTAATATAAATTTTAATAACTATTTCACTAAAATAGAGGCAAATTGCACATAAAATTTTATGGATCAATCAGTTGGCATCTGAAAACTGCTCCAGAAGAATCTGGAAAAAAGACTTTAAAAAGAGAACATTTGCAGAAATTTTACTACATTAAACTTTGTTGGAGTCGCATTAATTTTGCACACATTTTACTGTTATATAATTTTATAACTGAATTGTGTGTGCTTTATTTCATCAGGATTCAGATAAGCATGCCATTGTATTGGTTTTAAGGTTGAAATTCTTGTGTTGAACTTTCTTCTCAACTGACTTTTCTGAAAAACGTACAATGTTTTGTTGCCTTTCTCTGTTCTGTAGATAAAAATCGAATTAGTTACTAACTTCACGATATTTTTTAGGACCAAGCATGTTTCTTGCCAAAATCTCCAACTGATATTACTGTGCGTATGATTGCGCAAAATTCATTTTGTTCTATAATTTCTAGAATATTCTGCGCCCTGTATTGACTGTGAACTAAAACCCGACAATAGGGAGTAGAATCCATTCTGAATTGGACCTCGAACAAAACCACTAAAAGCTCCAGAATCTTATAATAGTTTTAGCAGAAAGTGATTACACGTGATTAATATGACCCATATTTTTGAAGTATGATTTTGAGTGTGATGTGCCCCTTTTTTTACTTTTTAGAAAGTAATTAATAGATAATTAATAATTTTGAAATCAAAAATAAATGGAAACATGTATGAAAATTTAGGAACCTATTAGTTTTTTTTTCGACGACATTTTTCGAAAATATTATCTCTGAAAAATAATTTTATCACTAACATTAAGTTTTAAAAACATCCTCTTCTTATTGCCTACTTCATTTTCATACAATGTTTCTGTAATAAATACTTTCAAATTTTACTTTATTGACAATTTGTAAAGTATATTTATTCCTATATAGGAATTCAAATCATTCATGCATCAAATAATTCGTGTTCTTTTCCCAAAGTTAAAATTAATGTAAGAAGATTTTTTCTTAGCGTAATAACATCGCTGCAATCTTTTTTTTTTCATCATCGTTTGAAATACTGCCATGTTTCAATGAAATAATATTAATTAATAGCGCTTTTCTATATCACTTTTCAATCAACAGTCTCTCCTATAACTTTGATACTAAAAGAACAAATAACACTAGGTATCCTCCTAGTCGTGAATAAAATTTCATTTTGAGCCATTAAACGAAAGTACTGCCATCGTCCTTGCATAGGGGTAGCGCCTCTTCCACGTGATCTGGGCGCCCCGGGTTCGAATCCCGGTTCGGGCGTGGTTGTTCTTCATCTGGGTTCTATCTGTGAGGTGTGTGAATGTGCGCCCCCGTAAAAAGGGGTTGTGCAAGCGAATGTGTGAGTTTCATCTTCATATGAGCTAGAAGACAGACTTCTACCTTTGGGTGCTCAGGGGTCTTTATCCTCAGAAGTTACTGCACCCCCTTTCCGTGGTAACGCGGACACAACATCATCATCATCAAAATACTGCTTCCGAAACAATTTCGCATGCTTCAAGTTAGGATCAAATTAATTATAAAATTCAAGTGGCTATCCAGCGACAATTAATATTACTCAATCATTAAGATAAATCTTCCTTACTTATGTGACAGATCAACTCAAAAAAGGGTTAAAATTTTTCAGAAAGCTTCTCATCTATTTAAAAGAAGTCTATTTTTGTAAATGTTGGTGAAGAATGATTTTCCATGCAATATTTCATAATCTTTTAATAATTTATTGATGATTTTAATATGATTTTGTTCAATTTTTTACGCCGTAACTTTTAACAAATTTTTGATTAAGTTAATGATGATTTTGGCAAAATGTGTGCGATTTATTTTCCCGTGCACAACTTTATTTAATTTCCTGCTTGTATTTTTTGATACTACTTACGTTTAGAATTTATTTCCTATACTTTTACACAGAAGCATTTTCACTTACGAAATTTTATCTCCCCCCCCCATGTATCAATTATTTCTGAACTTTACATGTAATACCATTTATTTTAACTTTATTTAAGGAGATATATCTCTTTCAAGATAAAACATCACATAATGAAAAGACGAAGCTTTTTGAAATCGATTTTATCCTAAAGAAATGAATATAGACTTCTTTTGACCTTAAAGGAATAAAATATTTAAGTTTTATTTACTTTCTATGCATTGATATCGATAGAATTCCTCCACTTCCGATTTGAGAACGTCATGACCCAGGAATATATATGAATAGATCACATTATTCTAAATTCTTGAATTATTATATGTAATTACTTACCACCCGAAACTTGTGCTGGTTGTTGTCGAAGTCCGCAAACGACGGCTGGACGTAGACGCCCTCCTCCTCCTGCGCCTGCTCCCGCAAGCGTCGGTAGCCACACCTGCAAAACATTCGAAAGAGACAATATCAGTATTGATATCTATGAAAAGATAAAAGAAAAGCAAATCAACTGATAATTTTGAAACCAGATGTTTGCTTATTGGTTTCTTAAATTTTCTGATATGTAGAGATACAAAAATGTCGTACTGGTAGATTATCTTTTAATAAATTGTCGTACAAAATAAATAAAAGAATACAATTTAAAATTACAACATATCCCAACTTTTTGAATGATGTTCCTCTCGACAAATTTGAATCTTTTTTGGGGCAATTTTTCGTGTCATGTGATAATCCTGATAATATTTTTGAAGTCTTAAATTGTTTAGTGAAAGTTTTGTGGTCATCCAAGACATTAAGCGATTTTTTTGGACACAATCACCATAGATTTTACATGCTTGGCAAGAAACAATATATTATTCTTGAATTTTATCCAGTATATAAAAATTTACAATTTAATAGTATAGATTGCTTTATGTTATTTTTAAAACATTTTATACATTCAGAAATCTGTAATGACTCCATGTTTACATCGGTAAGATAAAAAATGAAATTCAAATGTATTTTGTTACTAAGAGATGAAAGTGATAATATAAGAAGTTAGTTATTTCTCTTCTGCCTCTTGAAATCTATGTCTGATAAAAGTTTGTATTATTTAAAAAAAAAATGAATGATCAGTCTAGCTGTCATGATTAGCCCACGCGTCTTATATTTTCAAAGATCAAAAAGCAAATCTTGTTTAAAAATAGATTACGATTTGAAGCATGTTTCTAAAATTGTTTTAAATACCTTTGTGGCACTACATATCTGTTTAGGTAAAAGTTTACAATTGGGTGCCCCTTGATTTTTTGGCTATTTGTTTGACACCAAGATCGAAGAAGCACTCAAATCTACACTAGAACCGCAGCTTGTATAAATTTTAATGAATTCTGCTCATTTATTTATGCATACAAACCTTTTAATTTATATTTAAAAGTTCTTTTTCATAAAAAATAACGGTACTATGGGTACCCGTCGACCATTTTTGCCAAACCCGATATTCTCGCCAAAAGGTACCTTGTGCGCATATCCGAAAATCGCCAATCCTTTGGCGCATTTTGACAGGTTAACGGGATAATACCAAAGTACCAATATAACTTATGCATACATCTTAACTTCCTCGATATTGATCACAGCGAAGAATAATTTAAGAGTTCGAAATGGGAAAAGAATAGGAAAATGTAAAACTTTTTGTGTTAATGAGTTATGCGAATAAGATATAAAATTTGTTTGTTCAAAGGCTAAGACTGAATTTTGCTCTCTTCTGAATCTATTCGCCAATATGGCAACCCAAGCAATCAAACAATCATTTATTTTTAAGTTTAAACAGCTAATTGTGAATTGGAATGCAATGAGTATGTAAGAATCAGCAGCGAAGGCTGCCAAGTTGTTAATGGCAGTTAATCGTTGACTGAGATCGTTTCACAGGGAAAAGATTGCTCTTTGGTTTATTTGCATTAGATGCTTTCTTGAATGTTGGCATCTTTTGGCATCAAGTGGAATAGATTTCTAAAATTCGAAATGAGGAAAAGAATTCTAAGTGGGATTTTATATTAGTGTCCGGTTTCGAGCACGAAAAAAAAATTTGCAAACATTTTCACTCCAAAATCGCTCCCAAATTTCAGAATTTTGGATGATTACATGATGTGGTTACAAATGCTTAATATCAGTTCATCAGTTAATATCAGTTCGCCAGAGTTGAATATTTCTAACGATTTTTAACCAAATATAATACTGACGATTTTATGTTCAAATTCTAAAAACCATTTTTTCTTTAATCAAATGTGCAGTCAACCAAGATGTCAATTTTTGGCGAGTTTTTGAATTTTTGGCAAGATTTGCCATGCTGGACGAAATAAGCGTTATTAATGTTTAGCCATCTTTTAAAAAAACTTTGTGCAAAGAATTTTTTCTGTAAAACATGGATTGGCACTCTTTCTAGAAACGATTGTAAAATGTGATTATGGTGCCATAAAAATGATGACAGTTTGTGTTTTAATTTTTTTTTCGGTATTTCTACTTTAAAATCAAAGTCAATTCAATTCTGACTAAACTTTAATTTTAAAACTTTAAGTTAAAATTCAAGCTACTCTTTAAAATTTTGCATTTAAAAGGAATCATAAGAATTCATCTTGCCATGATTTTTATTGAGAAAAATTCAATTTTACTTACCTGCATCTCTGCAAGTATCGAGATAACACAGAAATGTGAAGAAAATTATTTTAAATCAATCCTACTATGAAAGAAGCAGTACATTTGAATAAAGGTCAGTGGGTTAACAAATTACTAAACTGTAAATAGGATTAGTGCGGACAAACTTAATTTCATCGTGTTGATTTCAAAACTCACTTTTCAAAATATTTAAAAATAATTGTCAGTATATCCAAACGAATAATCTTCACTAGTTTAATTAAATCTCAAATGAATCCAATGAATTATCGTTATTGTCTAATAAATTATCTTTATTATCCAATGAATTATCCCCAATGAATTATCTTTATTATCCAATGAATTATCCCCAATGAATTACCTTCATTATCCAATGAATTATCCCCAATGATCTTTATTATCCAATGAATTATCTTTATTGTCCAATGAATTATCTTTATTATCCAATGAATTATCTTTATTAGTTTAATTAAACAAGAACAAAAGCGCAATTCTATTTAGAATTTTATCAAATTTATTACTGAAAAATATCTGGTATTGGGAATGGAGTCATAAAATAAACAGAAATGTATTAAAAAGTCATCAAACGAAAATATTTTTTTAGGATATTAAAGGATTATAGAAAATTATAGTTACAATGATTATTCAAATCTTTTGAGATCTAGATAAAAATTGAAGTATATAACGGTGAAGAATTGGCGATTCGCTTGCAATAATTTCGTTAATAATCAGAGTAAATAATAAGCAGAGTAAACAGATGACTGTTTTCTTTTCGTAAGTTAGATGCAACCTCAAGCGCACTCATAGGTTGGCGCATTTTGGTGATACATTTGGCGAGTTTTCCGTTTCTTCTCTTCACCGTTAATTAATAGGTACCAATTTACAAATAATTTCAGGTACATGAATTCTTCATATATAAACTCTTCCAAACTAAAAATATATCTATTTAAATATGTGTTTCTGCTGTTTCGTTGTTAATATTATAAAACTGTGTTTGGATGCAAAAGAGGTAGTTCATTCAAGTTCAATAACGTAAAAATTTTGCAGCGAGCAAACGAAAGATAGATTGTATATGTAATAAAATTTGAATCTGAAATTAGTCTTAAAAACACGTTATTTTATTGATCGACATATTAATAATATCTTGAGCGACAGTTAAAATGGGCACCGGTCGTTATATCTTAACTCTGTTAAATATGTTAATAAGAATAAATTAAGGATTATCGCTTGTAGGAATTTACATTTGGCATCCATATTGCTTTTTTTTAATAAAAATGATTTGTGGTATTTATATTTTGGAAGATCTTTACTACATTATTAGTTTGGTATTTGTGCTATTAACCGCATACTATTGGCGAACTTTAGTTACCACAGAATGAATCTATAAACAAGCAAACACAGATGGGTTTTTTTCGATTTATCTCTGGTTAGCACATGAGTATCAATAATTTTAAAATCTGCATGATTTATAAATAACTGTAGTGTTTTTTACTTGGTAGCATACTCCAAGCAATTTAGGCCGTTAAACTGAAATTGGCGTTAAACTGGCGAAATAATATTAAATTACGTTCAGTTATAAAACGGTTACTTTCCATTAACATGCGATATTTGAATTGCCCTCAAATGGACCATTCTTTGTAATTTTCGCCAAATTGACTGTTGCTTCGCCAACTATGATTGCTCTATCTTAAATCCAATATCAAATTTTCTAAAGTTATACTTGAAAGAATTCAGGTTTCATAAAGGTGGCATGATTTTAAGTCCAACCCGCCATTTTATTTTGAATATTATCAGTATTTATCATTTATTATTTATGTAATTTTCTTTCCTTAAAATATAATTTGGATGCGTAAATGATCCGTTGAAAGAACTTAAATGTTTATTGCAAGGCAATAAAGGTATGTTCTATCACGTAAACGTATAATACGTATTTTTATTCATATTATGATTTAAAAAATTGAAGAAGAGTGGAATGGATTCACACTCTAAATGGCATAAACAATTTTATATAAAACAATTTAGTTGAAATCTCATATTTTATCCAGTAATTTTTCAAGACCTGCTCATTTTCCTCATCGAGACCACACCGCCAAGCTGTTTACTTAATCGCGTTTGGAATGAAATGACTTGGTAAAACTAATGGGTAGAATTCCAAATTGCCATGCAAAATATTCAAAGTGAATAACAACTTTTGTTTTATCTTTACAGTGCCAAAATAACCTTCTTAGTATAAAGAACTGGATTGAAATAATTGAATTTCCATTCAAAGAAACGTCTGAATTACAAGAAATGCAAATATCAACCTCAGCCTTTAAACAGTTTCTGAAAATTATAAAATATTTCAAAGTCATTTCAATATATTTTCCCAATAATTATGCTTGGAGATAAGATATGCCTATTTAAAAAAATATCTTCATTACATCTCGGCTGTAACAGTGAACAAAATGCGCCAAGAAATAATTTCGCCACTTTGGCGATTTCGGTCGTCAAGCTATATAGCATACTTTAGTATATTTTTATAATTTGGCAGAGTTTTTTGGCGCTTTTTTGTCGCAGTTAAAACCGAATTGTACCGCATATTCATTTCTTTAGTTAATGTTAAGTCATGGATTTTTTTTGATTAAAGTCATAATCGAGGAGTCGTGATTTTCTTAATAAATACAACATTTTCTGATAACTTTCATTCCTTCCACCAAGCCTTCTTGATAAATTTAAAATTTAAGCAAGATATTTTGAATAAGGAGAAAAAATTCGTGTAAATATATTATCAATAAATGTCAAATCATTGATCATTTTGTTTGAAATTGACGCTTTGGCATCTTTCATATGTGATAGTTTTTGCATAGTGCATGATGATATCCATTTTCCCTTGGCGATGATTAATTTGGCGATATAAGGTTTAAAAGAAACATAGATCTAGCGGCCATCACAAAATTTTCAATAAATGGTTTATTTCTGATTTTTAGACATTAAAAACACTTTTCTTAAATAAATATATCTGCATAAAAATCAGTTTTGTTTGTCTGTCTTAAAGCATAATTTGTATCAGTAATCAAACACATATGCAAGAAATGCATATAATATTATAAAATTATTTTTAAAAAGAACTATAAATTTCTAGTAGACTCTAAACGTAAGTTTTATTAATGAAAAATCGTAATTTATTTGAGGAATCCGATATACATTCCATAAGAAAAGCTAAAGAATTTTGAAATAACGAACTTACAGCTTCATACGGAACCAGCTCAACGCCATCTCAATTTCTATCTGAAAAAAAGTATATTTAAAGGAAATATCAACAGTTAAAAAATATAATACAATAATATGAATGAAAAATTGTTAAAATGTCACTTTTCAACAAGTTTTATCAATGCAAATGTAGCTCTCGTAAAGTTGATCAGCGCAGAAAGCCAAAAAATTCAATATGGCTGACTGAACAGTGAAAAAGAAGCTTCTAGATCAAAATACGTCATAGGTGACGTCATCACTATAATTGTTTGCTTTAGTTTATATTGTTAGATGAACAATAATACTTTTTTTAAATGTTTACTGCTATGGGCAATCTCTATTTGTAATAAAGTAAAAAAAGAGAAGAAGAAGATTTTCTTTTAAAAGTATTTATATCCGGAAATGTTCATAAAATATATTTAATTTATATTTTTTTAAATCACAGAAAATCTTTTTAAATAACTTCTTAATATTGTTTTTCTAACCAACAATTCTAACAG
>JAPMOR010116884.1:0-26973 GCA_026543865.1 Argiope aurantia
GCGATTATATTTTACCAATAATATTCAAGAAATGTTTTACTTGACTATTAAGCAAATGAACGAAAACAATTAAGTCCAATTATTGCCTTCTTCAGTTTATCGCAACAATCATCAACACTATTTTTACGCGTATATTCTAAATGCTTATGTTTTATTCTCTAATGATTTTAACAGTTCGATATTAATGAAATCCAGAATGGCTTTTCTATTTCAAGTATTCTCTAGTTACCACTTTCTGCTAATTGATTCCGAATTCGCTAGTAATATTTCATTAAAAATGAAAAAATTACGACACTATTCCCTTGAGTTCAGATTCCGAAACCATGAATAGTCTTAATGACAGCATTCGTTTGAAAAATGAGAGCCACTCTTTCAGACTAATTTGGGGGTGAAAAATATATTAATATTGTTGGACGAAGCCTGCATTTTTTCTAACTTTAAATATCGAGAACATGCGAAAATGTCATAGAGCAGAGCATGCATTCGAGGCATAACTAATTTCATCTGGGTCAATAGTTAATCAAATGGAGCTAACATTTTGGACATATCGTTCATACAATGTTACAACTTTTTGTGCTTTAGTGTAGCTGTATATTTTGTTCAAAAACAATTTTTAAACCTTAGTTTTTATTTGTAGAAAACGTGGCTTACGCTGAAAGTTGTTACATCAGGTTGCCAGGGTTCGATTCCTGGGTCAGGTTAGGACGTGAGACAATATTTCAACTTCGGCTGTCAAATGTCTCGATACAAGAGGAGAAAAATTTTATGGCTCACAGGCGAATAAATAAGTTTGCAATCAAAATTTTTAAAATCATTCTTGTCTCTATCTTTTTTTCAGTCGTCGTTAGATATCAAACAACCAAAAATTTATTTAATCTTTTATATTTGACTGTTATGGGTGACTGTTCCTACTTTCGCTTGTTTCAAGAATAGATTGTGAAATGATTGAACTTAGTAAAACATTTTCCCTTGACACTTTGGTGATTTCTGTGTTCTGGATCTTCCAACTCAATTTCTGCTTTTACATTAAAATTATTGAAATTAATGATTACTATAAGCTAGTAATTAATGAATGAAATTTATAGTATTGAAATCATTGGCATTGGAGAGAAATTTCTTAATTTTGAAGAATGAATGAATGTTCCACATTAACAGCGGTTGGTAATTTCCTTTTTCATCAAGGCATCGATTACTCACTTTCTGATTATTTCTAGCACATATACATCACTCTCATTTTATTTTCTGTTATAGGCTGTATTATATTGAGAAAATTTTTTTTATGGGCAACCAGTATAAATAATAATTCCCCACTGGGGATTTCATCATATTCCATGGACTAACTATCTCATTCGTAACAATGAACATACTAAGCGATCCCATAAACCAACTACTATAAATTTAAAGAGTTTATCATCATGGAATTGGCAATGAGAAGCTGGTTATAAGATGACCATTTATCTAATAATGTGTTGAAGAGTTTCAAAATAGTGTCTCATTTTGAAACTTTACGCAGTTCGTGTCCTTGTGAGCCGCTTAAACTCTCCGCAGCACTTCATCAACTTTAGCGGAACACTTCAAACCCACGCGCTTGGCCATTTAATCGCAGCCCGCAAATGAATCCTTTGTTATCGAGAGACGACCCGGGACGGTTTAAAGCCGCTCGACACCTTTAAAATCCTCCTTCAGGAATGTAAACCACCGACCATTTGTAAACTGTAACTGCAAATTGATTGAGCACTGTTTGTTAAGTGGTTACAAAGTTGGTTGCCATGGCGATGGCACGAGTCGGCATCGCACCTTTTCTCCGGAGGCTTCCCAAATCAGCATTTTCCGGAAACTTTTCCGTTTCCTCTCCTCCTCTGTTCTGTGCGCAACTAGTTCCTTACAGATTTGGTCTCCCCTCAGCTGTTTCCGTGGGAGATATTTTTGTTCCATTATTGTAACTGCAATCAGCCACAGTTAAGTTATAAATTTAAATTTACTGATATGATATGCTCCTAATAAGAGAGTTATTACAAATGCATATCTCAACTTTGTAGGTCTATTAGAAACAAATTACAATCCGGTTGTTCATCGGAAATAAAAAAATAACAATTGAAAACTTACATTCGCCAAGATTCTAAGTGTTCAATGCGAGCCCTTACAGAAATGTGGAAGATATCGAATCAGAACGATAACTCATACCACAATCTTTTCTGCAAAAACATGGAGTGAAGCTTTGGAAAGGTGCAGATATTCGTGTATATCGGAACTACGAAAGATATTGCTGGGTTGCGCTATTGTATCGCCTTGTTATTGCTCATATTTTTGAAGGGGATTACAATGAATACTTATCACTGTAGTTAAATTAATCTTTAAACTGTTATTTGTAATTTCCGATTAACAGTAAAATTGTACTTTGTTTTGTTTTCCATTAATACACATGCGATGTTGGAATATTCATTTATAATCACCCTGTATAATGTTATTTATAAACCAGCAGAAGTGCTCCTCCTCCCCCGAGACTTTTCCACATATTTCTCAATAAAGGTGTTACTCACCTTCTCTTATTTCCATCTCTTTAAAGAAATGGTAAAGCTGTACTATAAGTTGAATTTAAAGGTTAGATAGAGGAAAAAGGAGATGCTAAAGGATTAAGTACTATTATTTATTAGGATGAGCAACGATAAAATCTACATTCTCATACCACATAAATGAGAGGACATCTGATTGTGAATGATTGATTTGACGGAAACAAATCCCAAATCTTACAATCTCAAAACTAATATTCTTTGGATAAATCATAATGACTTATTAGTACGGAAAAAAAGATACAACTAAACTCCCTAAATTAAGAACTCTCTCTTTTTTTAAATTAATTTTTTACCCAGTACTCTAGAACTGAAATTCTGGATATTTTTCTTAAATGTCACCTTGACAATCAATGCCGAAAGAAAACTGACAAAATGTAGAGTCTTAAAAAAATAAGAAATTGTTTGGATATAAAAATTTTAATTAAAACATCTCTTTGCGGTTTTAATAAGTTAAAGTAAGTAGCTTCCAAGTTGATTCTACGTCTCAAAGCATTTCTCATTCTAATTTTTGCCTCTTAGTTAAAAAACAAATCATATTTCTAAGAAGATGAGTTTCTTCTGTTAGATGTGTCCGTTTCCTTTCATGCATAAGTACTAAGATATAATTCTATACTTAATATCTCTTAAGAGAGATAGTATACCAAAAAATCATTATTTTTAAAAAATTTTACATTTATGGGGGGGTGTTTACCACATTTTTTATAGTTAAAATATGATAGAGTTAAAATGCATTTCTAATAGACCTAACTATTTTAAGAGAAATTAATGTGAGGAATTACTAATAATGATTCTTACAACTTCACTGGAAACTGTAATTTCAGAATCCAAGCCGGTTTCATTAAATTAAGTATCTAACTGGGAATAAGTTTCGCATCACTTTATTAACCTTCAAAAAATAATCAAAACTTGTTTGTAGAAAACTAGACTAGACTTGTAACTAGAAAACTTGTTTTTATTTTAGGACACGGTTTTTTATGTATTTTTTGTATGAGTTTTTGTTTATATAATTATGCGTCCAAATGTAGTTAATTTAAATTAATTTACGTTATTTTGTACATTATATATCACAATAAGAGAATACTTGAACCATAGAAGCAAATTAAATAATGTTTTTTTATACTCGCATTCTGATGAATAACAATGCACATCCTGAATTCAACGTATAATTATTTTTTAATTTTTTTTGTTCCCTAAGTTATAGTATAGTTCTCTAATTATAAGGATGTTGATAAAGAACCCGTATTGGCTAACACCAAAACTAATATATATTTAAGCATACATTATGAGCAACATTCTAATGATATGGCACAGTAGGATTGATTATGAGCTGCAACTTTATGGTGTTATATTGGTATACTGATTATGAATCACGTACATATGATGTAATATAGCAGCATTAATTATGAATTGTAACGATGAAAAAGTTCAATGAAGAATATTTCGAAAATTTTCAATTTAAGTCTGAAATAATTTTATATATCAAATCCACTTTTCAATAAATGGTTTTTAAACAATGAGTTAAAAAACAGAAAAAAATTAACACATTTATTTATCATGCTTAGATTAGATACAGTTTATGAAATTTTTATATTTTATGTCATTTCATTTCATTTATTTATTTGTCTGATACGAATACTTAATATTCAATATCATTAGTTTATGATATTGAATACTTAAAACAACACGCTCAAAGATTTTTTTTTTGTTAACAATTATTTGACTAAAAACATGCTTTGTAGTAAATGTGGTGCTATATCTCGTGTGAAATTTTATTTAGTACAAGGTCAACTTTCCCTCAATCGATTTTAGCCGGCACCACTTACTCTCTCCTGCCTCCCCTAAGCCCTCCCTCATTCATTACAGAGAGGACTATTTTGAAATCTGCTGTATAACTGTTATAGCTAGAGGAAAAATTTAGTTAACTCAACGTTTTTGTATACTGGTAAGAACACTAGACAGTTTTAGTTACCATACGATAGAATTCCACTTAAGTAAAAACACGTTATCTTTTCTTAAAAGCAAGTGACTAACCCACGCAAGTAAAAAGCGAATTCCATTCGGCGTCTCGCTGGAGCCTGAAACGCCCCTCATAAACCGGATAATATGACCTTGTAAAGTCGAGTCGCATCCTCAACAGGTCGCTTGCCCCTTTTGCTATTTTTAACCCTGAAAAAGTGATCGACTTTTACGAAGGCATGAAATCTAAGTTCCTGATTTGCATACAACATTCCCTCCCTTTATTATCTCTCAATTTTCATAAAACCCCGCCGGTGGGGGGTTCCCCCATTTAACAGGAAATGTTCTTCCCTTATCGGATTTCTTTTCTTGTGGAATTTATTCATGGTGATCTTTTCCTCGAAAAGGATGTTCGTTTGGTTGCAGGGAAAAGGCGAAATTTTAGTTTTCGTATAATTAATGTCTTCTTTCTGCTGTAACCGATTGTTATTTCTACTGTAATTTCGCTCCTAAAATGTCCATGCTAATTTAATATCAGGAGCTTTTAAATGAATTGAAAACGTAAATAATATAATTGCAAGCAACTATATAGTGTCAAAGAAGTAGAGGGACAGTAGGTTTAAGAAATACCAAAATAGCATACATTGGCAGTCACGCCACTGAGTCACTTTTTTCTTGTTGATAACACTTTCATCAGTGCTATCAGGGGCTATCAGATATACAATATGAATTTCAATTATACAAATGAAGTAAAAAATACTGCCCTGTTATCTATCGTGACTAACTTGTATTTATAGACAGTTCTGTACTTGTCAAAAAAAAAAAAAACGATGTTGAGATTTTTTTCAATCGCCACATTTAGTTCTCTCTAAATGCGAAAAGTTTGTCTTCTATTAACATGATGATTAAAAAAATGAAGACATCTGATGGATGAAATTCAGCATAAGATTTTATCATTAGAATTGTTGCTCTGAGTAAAATTTGGACAAAATGTCTGTCAGATTGTTGATTATCTGGAAATGCATATCTTTGTATCAAAGTATGTATATCTTTGTGCATATAAATTGCTAAATAAAGTAAGTAAGAAATTAGCGGGTCGAATTTCGTGTGTGTGTGTGGGGGGGGGGGAGGGGGTACCCTCAATTCCCAAACGTTTCGCGAGAGGGAGGGTTGATAGCAATTTTATTACGGCGTTGTCTTTCCGAAGGTGTTTTGGAAGACAACATCTGTTGACTTGTATTCAATTTTTCAGTTGATTTATTATTTCCTCATTATTTTGTATTCAGTTTTTGATGTAAATACGAAAGTAGTTGATCATGCATAGCAATATTCCTTCCTAAATAGCTAATTAATGCTGTTCACTTTGTATCCAACTGAAATATTTCTTATTCATATTTTTTATATCTCGTTTATTAAAATTCATCCTATTATATGTATTTCAATATGCAAAATAAGACTACACAGCATAATCAAATGAGTTTAAAAATAGTTGGACACCTTATACATCGCTAAAAAATATGCATTTCTATAACCGATTCTATGAACAGATTGCTACCATCATATAATAAGCCACAATTTTTTTCATTTTCTAAACACGGTGTACAATCAAGTGCAGATCAAGGAATAATGTTTTATTAATATCTACGGCCGCAGTAGGCTTCTAATCGGGCTGGCTGGAAGTCATAAACACAGGAAAATGCCTCTATCCGCGAACACAATGGGTGTAAAATTTCATTGAGAGACATTTACGAGACGATCGTATGCTCTTTTAAACGTGCTTCGAAAAACTTTCTTGGAAAAATCCTTTTGATGTACTATTTTATTTTGCTATCTTTTTTGGAAAATAGATTTACATGATTGCATATCTTGATTAAATATTCGATGTATTCTGCATGGGAGAATGTTTATAAAGAGTTTTGATGAAGTTTCAGAGGTGATATTTTATTATAAAATGGTAAGGGCAATCAAATAATGAACATAAGGACCTATAAAATTCCGGAAAGTCTTTTTTTAAAACTACTTTATACAATATAATATAATATTTGTTTAGGGGAACATCAATAATATTATAAAATATCGAAAAATTGCATTTATTAATATTATTAATGGAAGTTAGTCATCAATTTTATCAAATTAAATGGAGGAAAACATCATTAAGGCCATAGCAAAGCAGTGTTTTTTTTTGAATAAATTATTTTAAAAATCTAAATAATTAATTATATTTATTCAAATAATTAAAAAATTAATTAATCTTCTTATTTATTTTATGTTTCAAAAATTTCTGCATTTTCTAGCACTCTCACTTTTGACACCAAATTCTTTAGCAAGCCGTCAAATATTTATCAAATTTGTTGCCAGGGGCGGCGATCGTTGATATGACTGATTTGGCATCGATTCAGCATCGATTAAGAAATATCTGTAATTCTTTCTTTTCAACTATGAGCATCACATTGCAAGAAAGCAGTTTTACAGGTTTATAATTCGTTTAACGTGCACTTGAATTTTTCTGCTTTTTGTCAAATATTTAAGTAAATTGACATGATAAGAATATTAAGAGGTTTGAAGTCGCTGATTTTGATGCAAGATGGTCGCTTATTTGGAGTAATGTTTTCAATTACTTCACAAAACGACTAATAAGGACAGACCTTTTCCATCATGTTTCAATTTATTTACAGTTTACTTCCTCGTATATGTAGTATAAAAAAGTATAGTAATTGTCAAAAAATTCGATTGACTCGTTCAAAACCTCGAATATTCACGTTTCAGGGTGGTTCCAGCTCAGGTATCGTCCTCGTCATCTGACCGCGGTTCAAAATTACGTCCGTTCCAAAATAGCCCTAATGTTGCTTTTAAACGTGGCGTTAATATAACAAAACAAAACCAAACCACGTTTCAGATCTCCCTGAGTTTGAAAAACACATTTTTAGAAAATGTATATCTGTTTGTCTGTGGCAAAGATAACTCAAAAACTCTTTGATCTAGACGGTTCAAATTTGGCATACTGTCTTCACACCAAAATTACATACTTCTATCAAATTTTGAGTAAATTCTGTTTGGAGGAGATCCGGCTGTTCAAATATAAGTTAAGGCGGAAATTGCAAAGCGAAGAGAATAAGACAGAAGAAATTCATCTATAGTGAAGACATCTATCAAATTTTGAACCAAATCTAATAAAGGGTTGATAGTTTGTAGAACTTATCGTGTACTTTCAGAAACACGATAATTCAGAAATGCAATGACAAATATATAAAATTTGGTAAGAGATTTTGTAGTAACAACAAGTGCAATTTTGTATCGAATTTTTGTTTCTACCGGTTGATAAAAATGTATCCAAAACACAAATTCAATTTTTGGCATGCCAGAGATTCATCGCCAAGAATGACGCGATAGAATATTACTATATTCAATGACTACCTTGTGTAGTCACAACTCTCCACAGAATTCCTGGCCGCACCCATCTCCGTGATAATCAGACTTTGATTATCGATAAGATTCGATATTTAACACTTCCACGAATGGCGTTTTCATTTCATGTGATGAAAACTCCATTTTGAAAACTTTAGCTTTTCTTTCATTTGTTGCTTGCAGAAAATATGTCATCTCATTGCGTAAAACAATAAACAAATAGATGACTGACTCATTTTTTTGTCGCATGACTGTAATGCTAGGTTAATGGAGTCCATTATAAAATTAGTTTGATACCGATAACAATTAATGTCTAAAACGAACATATTATTCACTAATAAATGTAATCATACTGGAATTTTAAATGTTGAAATGTTGAAAGGTGTCATTAAACGAAGTTCTGAGCTCGTAAGAATATTTTAGAACGGCTGGAAGTTTTAACTACCTTTTTCATTTCGATGCATTCCACATTCATTTGTGAATGAATTTAACCGTTTTGTATGGAAACGGCTTTCAATTCTTTTATTCAGTTTGTCATTTCGCAGTTCAGTCCCGACGGCATTCTATTCGGTGGCCTCTTAAAATGATTGGTTTTCTCAAAAGCCTCATCATAAACTGTAAAGTGCCTTGCAGTGCCTCCAGAGGATTTTAAAAAGAAATAATAAGCATAATGGATTTGTCTCCTCTGTGAAGGCTCAAACGGAAGTGTCCTCGTGGGCTTTCTTTCCCATTTAGATGTGGATAAGAGATTTAAATTTATATATGTTTAAAAACATTCTCAAGAATGTTTTTTGACTTGAATAAACTGTTTGTCTTAGCTGGAAATATTAAAATTTTAAAGTGATTAAAAATTGGAAGATAGTCTTTGTTTAAAGCAAACAAGGCTAAACATTTAGCATTAAGTTTTGGTTATAAAGTACAAAACAGAAAATTTCTCAGAAACATTTTATTATGATTAATTTTTTTAAAAAATATATTGATACAAAACGTTTGTGATATTTTGTATTGCCAAGTACTTACTTAGACAGAACATTTATGGAATGCACTTTCTGTTATCAAATGCAATAACTGATTTATATTGAAAATTGTTTAATTGTTATATTTTTAATCCGTCATTAATTTTTATATATGGTAAAGCAAGTGATAAAAAATTCCAACTTTATAATTATATTTTATATAAATATATTTTTACTAACAGACGTACTTGGTGTCTCGATATTGTTCATCACGTTTTCAGGCAAGGAGTTTTGTTCTTTCTTTCAAAGTCAATCAATACTTGTAAATCTTTTTAAATTTAAATTTAGGTTTGGTTGAAAATTTGATAAGAAAATATTTGATTGAAAAATTGATAAGAATATATTCGAAAAATTAGTAGAATTTCTATGCAGATATGTATTATTTTTATTTTCCAAGAACTTTTAAATATGTATGATTCGTTATTTCTGAAATAGAATTATTTTTTATTGTTGAAGTGATTAAATAAAATATTTGTTAGATACATGGATGTAGAGAAAATTAGAAGAAAAACCCTATGTGTTTGATTGTGAATTATTTAAAAATTGAATTGAGGACTCGGTCGTCTTGCTTTAAAATTAGTAAGAACATCTCGAAATTAATTTAATTCCTAAATAGATATTTTCACGTTCAAGAACTTTTAAGTATAAATGATTTATTATTTCTTAAATGTAATTATTCTTGAATTAGAACAGTGATAATTGAAAATGCTTATTAAATACATCATGACTATAGTACGAATTCGTAGAGCATCTTACATAAAATGAAATTACATATAACGACAATCTTTCGAACTGAGATGCAATTCTAATTTCTTCAGCACTCTGAAATATTATGTGAACGTTTCGTGCGTGCGTTGCCACAGAAACAAAATAATCTGTAGGATTATGAGAAATATCCATAACTTTAGCCTTTAATTGTCATAATTTGCCATTACAAATTTTTCACTTTTCTCAGAAATGCGGTCATAATTACAATGTTTGACTGCAAGCTTCTGAGCGAAACTTTATTAAGGGATAAAACTCATTTTGAGACGAATGAGTAGAATTTTCTCGAATAATTACAGTTAAGATTACGGTCTTCCTCAGATTCCAAGAGAGTTATTTCCGCATTTCGCAAATCAAAAAGGAAATTCATAATTACTAACTGCTGTTCTTGGCAATCGCAGCAGGTGGCGAAGGTGATTGAAAGTATTGGTTGGTAGATTGAAATTTTAATGGGGAAAAAATCCAAAACAATTATAAGTGATTGTGAGATTAGAAAGAGGGATAGAAGAATCTGGGATTACAAAATAAACTGAATTACGAAAAAAAATCTTGTGGATAGATTACTATCAAATAATGAAATATGAAATTCATTAACAAAACGGGTTATGAAAACTCAATCAGAAAAACACATTTTTAAAGTTATTGGAAAATATTTAACAGATAATTTTCCGAATCAGAACAATAAATTACATTACGCATTTAGATTCCAATCTCTAATTTTGCAATAGAAAGATTATCACGATAAAATGTTTTGAAAAACAATTTATTATAAAAGATTTAAAAAAAGAATTTATAAACAGAAATATTACCTTCATAGTTAATGAAAGAGACATTAACATTTACGAACTGTTTAATTCAAGAAAAAACGATGGAAATGCTTGGCGAGACACTTGGCGAAAATAACTGTATATATCATTCACCTCATAACTGCAAGTTAACTTGTTCCGTGCAGTATTTATATATCTTTTTCTTTCTCATACATAAAGTATACAAAGAGTAAGTTTTGCAATCGCTTAAAAATTCAGCTATTTTGCAATTCATTCGTTTGTCAAGTGAATACGATAACTAAAAAATATAAAAAGCTTAATAAATAAAATTTGGTGTGCAGTTTTAGCATCTAAAGTATCGGCGTCAAATTTTAAATCAAATTCATCAACGGACTGATAGTCTGTCGGTCTGAGTAACTATTATGCATTTAAATTATCATGTTCACATACAGATATATTTCCAAAAGTGTAGTTTTCGGGCTCAAGAAGGTCAAAAATGTGGAAATATACGTCAATTTTTTTTTGACGATTACAATAGTCTCTCTTTGCAAACTTCCTATACGAGAATGTAATAATATGGATTTCTCCCCTTTAGGCATCATTTTTCTTCAGGTTCCTTAAAATGTGTAAAAAAAGTGATATATCATCATTCTCAAATAACTAAGAGTACATTAAGCAACACATTTATTTAACTATAAATTTAACTTTTTCGGATATCGCTTCTAATAATGTTTAAGTTATTCTTGTTTTCTAAAATTCAATAGAATAAATTAAATAGAACAATACATTTAAATGATATGTTTAAATAGGGAGAGGAGAGAGACAGAATAGAGTGATATGAACCTTTTCAACTGCTAGAAATATATTTGCTGTACCAAAAAAATATACTCTTTTATGCATGAACATGAAAGAACTATAACTTAAAAATAGTATTTACTTTCACTGCTTTTCTTCCGAATTTGAATCCATCCGATCTATCATTTCTAAGTTCTTTCTTAGGCAGGGGGATCTCTAGTCTTGTAATACAGCTCTCGAGTTTTAAATATTGACTATTCTTGGAATTCTACCAAGAAATTCAGCCGAAAGCTTTTGCCATGCATATTTTTAGAACAATTTAAATATTAGAAAACTTTCAGAATAATATTAATATTAAAACAACATAAAAAAATTTGGATGGACAAATTGAATAAAATTTTTAGAATATTTGGGGAATTTATTAAAATGTTTATTACGGTAATTTTCTGAACAATTTTTCTCACAAATATGAATGATTCTAAAATTATGGAGACCAACTGAAATTGTCCATTATTCTATTCTTCTACACTTTTAAAGCTCCGCTATTTGATATTTGATTTATATTTTTAACTACACCAAGTATCTCACTTCACATTTGCAGGTATGGTCTGAAGGCATTCCTTATATAAATTTCTTTTCACGAATTATATTGCAATTCATATTTATTTTTATGGCAAATGTAATAACGAGAACTTAATGAAGTAAAATGAATGAATTTTTTCTGGTAACGTTGTTTTAAATCATTCTGAACAAAATTAATATTATATTTACTTCTACAGTGTACGCCGTTATCACTGTATATTGAAATATTTAATAATTGTACAAAATAATTTTTTTGCACCATTAGACACTTTTGATTAGAGGAAAATTCCGACATGAAAATTGATTTTTGTCCTCGAGAGCGATCGAAAGTGGGTCAACGGACATAACTGAATCTCAAGATTCCCCCCAAGCGGAAGATTAATCTAAAATTAATTTAGTTGTGTTCGCTTTTCTAGGAACTATTGAGCTTGTCGTCAGACATGTCCGTCTTTGTTTCCTACTCCTCAAAACAGTAATTAATAAACGTTTTCTTCCATACTAATTAGACAGCGAGTTGAGATGATGAAATGCTGCCTCTCCCTCCTTTCTACCACTCTCCGTTGTCCGATCCAATTAAACACTTCCTATGCTACTGAAAAGGTTGTTGTCTGGTGTTTCGAGGTTGTCAAACATTTTGATGCGCCTAACATCGTGGAAGACGAGAAAAATATGAAAAAATTTACACGGGGATAAAACAATTTAAATCACCTTTGGACTTTTTTGAAAGGTTAAATTGTTGATAATACTTTAATTACTTACATTTGAAATAATTTTTTTTCTAAAAAAGGAATCAGATGAAGTTTTTAAATGACATTTTTATTTTTTATGAATGCCACGGAAAGGTAGTGATACCTCAGTAGCTCAGAAACAAACCTCGCTACGAGCATTTTCTCTGGTATAAAATTTTTCTTCTTGATGATGTTTGAATAACATTTAAGCCTTGATTAGTAAGACATATATATTCAATTTTTCGTTCAGGAAAAGTACATCTTTTGATAATATGTAGCATTAATTGTATTTTATATCACCCAAATTAGAAATAAATCTTAAGTTTAAATGTAAAATAGGAACCAAAAGAAAGAAATGATGAATCCAGCCTGAAGACTTTTTCAAGAGTCACCCAAGAGTCGAAGACTTTTTCAAGAGTCGTCCAAAATATTGACTCCTCGTGCCCGGAAAATCACAAGAAATTGAGGATTTGGACATAAGAATTAGTATCACAAGATTAAAGAAAATATTATTGCCTTTAATTTTGTGATACTAATTCTTATTATTGTCTTGTTCTTATTATTGTGATACTAATTCTTATTATTGTTCTTATAATTGTGATACTATTTTTTATTATTATTTTATTCTTATTATTGTGATACTAAATCTTATTATTATCTTCTTCTTATTATTGTGATACTAATTCTTATTATTGTCTTATTCTTATTATTGTGATACTTATTATTATCTTTAATTTTGTGATACTAATGCTTATCTCCAAAGCCTCAATTTCTTGGGATTTTCGGGTAACGAAGAGTCAATATTTTGGACGAAAGTCAAATTCCTCACAGAAAAAAAAATCCCTGGTTTGATTTCCTGTCTGCGGATGACCCTCGAAAAAAGTCTTCAGGACGGATTCATCATTTCTTTCTTTTGGTTCCTTTCTGCATTTAAACAATATTTATTTCTAATTTGGTTAAGTTCATTTGTGTTTTAGTTGTAGCAGCATTAGCGCTCTCTAAATACAATGTATCTTTTATTAGTTTGGTTCAGAAAATATTTATTTTTAATTGAATTTCATAATGATTGTTTGTTTAATTGACATTTCTTGTCTTTTATATGTAATAATTAAAATGATTGATCATTCCTCATAAAAATTTTCATTATAATATCTTTCATCATTCATTCACCCCCTTGAACATTTTCTTAGGCAGCTAAAGTGAGAAAAACAGTAAGGAAATGAATGACGGTAAACTTGGATGAGAGGGGATAAAAAGGAGATCAGTTGGCCACGTTCCAACCGCATCTACCTCTAAGTTGAAAGGAAGAATGGACTGCTGTTGGTTTTCAAATAAATCATTCAGTTGAGTGCGGAGTGGGTTTTCATGGGCTGCGCGCTGAATAGCTCAGACATGCGTTTCTTTCTTTTTTCTTTAATTAATTTTCTGTTTCACTCTTTTAATGCTTTTATCCATTTTCGTTGATCATCGAACGTCCAGAATATAAAAAAGTAAACAAACAAGATCTAAGGGAAAAAAATGCAGCTTTAAAAATTATTTTCAAGTGTTGTTATGCAACCTTAATGGACGAGACGCGACAGTGGAAAGAGTTCCATTTTTAGATATCTTTCAGAAAGTTCTTTGTTAAATCTCTAACCAAGTTGTGATGCAGTCCTAATAAGAAAGTAAAAAGCAGGAAACTAAATCTGAGAAAAAGAATTCGGAATTCATGTAGTTTTAGAAAGGAGTTTTTACAAAATTTAGCATTTTCATTTTTATTTTTAATTTCTGAAATGTAGGAATCTAAAATGCGCACAACTTATAAATTGTAATAAAGTCTGAAATCAAGTGATTTAAAAAATAATTTTCAGATGCAATTAAACTGAAATTATTTTATACAGTTTTCATAATTGCTAAAAGTACTTAAAAATAAATGCAAGTTAAAGTTACTTTCGGGTTTTTTTCTCTCTGAGAAAACTGAGTCGCTTGAAATGCAAATAAATTCGCGCCAAGTCAAGAATTTCTAATAAAAGAAATAATGTCCAGAAAAAGTAATGGATTGTTCAGGTATAATCGGCGGATATTGGATTTTTTTCCATCAAATCCATATAAAAAGCAATTGAAAGAGAGCGCTCAGACATCATTCTAAAATGTTATGCGCAAATCAGGCTTGCAATAAAACACTTGGTTGGAAATGGATTTGTCACTAGATGCCTGGCAGCATGCTATCGTTACCAGATCGAGCGTTGGTGGTTAAGTTTTTCTGAAATATTGATGAATCTAGAAACATGGCATCTTGAAAGTTTCGAACGGTGAAAGGAGGAAGGCGCAATAATAATAATAATTCATTGAATTAGATGCTGAATCTAGTACGACGTTTTGAAGAAATGGGGAGTTAGGAGAATTGTCCTCAAAGTGGCAGACTATCCTTGAGCGCGAATCATATGCATGTTGTAGAAGGCCTCATGTAAGAATTTACAGCCGAGTCATCAATGAGGCATAGCAATGCTCATGAATTTAAGAAAATAATGAGGGCTCTGGAATCTAAGATGTGTACAAGATAGAAACACGTCACCGTTTATTGCGGCAGGCGCAGAAGAAACATTAAACTTCGCTACACGAGCGCTGTCACAAATGAAACGTGACCCACAATGGTTGCTGAACATCGTGTGAAGGGACGAAGTCCTCTTTTTACTGTATGGTGATGTTAATACATAAAATAGTCGTATTTGGGCAGCTCCAAACTCTGGTGAATACTTGACCAAGCCACTGCATTCCCCTCATGGGATTCTCTGGTTCGGTTTAATAGCGTCTTACATTCTGGCTCTTCATTTTTTTTAAAGAGAATTGTCCTGCAACCGCTTAAACACGTTGTGTCTCAATTGCAGAGAAAACATTTGTTATCCATTGCTGCATTTATGTAAAATGCCTTCTCACTTTGTACTGAAATCGAAATGTTGCTATTGCACACTTTCACTAAAGTCGTTTCACTGAAGTGATAAGTCGAGGCTGTAAATTTAAGTGACTCTCACTACACTCGACCCTAATATTTTTTTGGTTGTGGGGATACGTAAAGTCACCTGTGTACAGGTGCTCCCCAGCCACTTTGATGGAACTGAAATATACCAGTAAACGGATCACCAGTGCTATCGATGCGACACGCGACAAACAGCTATAATAAATATAGTGAAATAACTCGCTTGCCCAATACTTTGTATAAGTCAAGTTAAATATCTTTTATTTTAAAATAAATTATCATAAACTTATTAATATGATCTATTTGATTGCATGTTTGAAATTGCTTGATTTGCATAAAGCGCCCTCTTTCGGTTACATTTCAATATTTTCCGCATTTACGAAACAATTTTGTTAGGTGACTTAACAATCACGTAGGCTTGTAGTTCGATACAATAGTTTACAATAGAATGGTTTGAGAGGTTATTTAGATGAAAAGAGAGGCAGAGAATATACATTTAAAAATTCACGTAAATTAATACATTTTTAAAAAATTAACAAAATTAAAAAATTAAAAAAAAACTTTCTTCCAATTCCCAGTCACCGGGTTCATTTCGTCAACTTTTTTAATGAAAGTTTATGACACCTAAATACTTAATAACTAATCATCTACCTCTCCTCCCCTACTGATTATCCTCCATTTTTGAGAGATATCGCAAACTAAAAATTTAGCAGAGTTTCCAGCCTCTATATTAAGATTTTTATTCGCCAGTAAATTTTATCAGTTTGAAATCATAGTTAACCAACTTAAATGTGTCCACCCTTTTTGGAAAGAATAATTCAAAGTATTGTTATCTTTAATTGTAATTTATTAAAGTTATTTTACGAAACTGAATTAATATTACTATCATAGAGAATGAACGAGTGTGCTTTTGGTGCATTGTTATGACTCCATATCTAAAGGAACTATAATGTTGCGAGTCCGCCTGGTAGCATTTTTCTGAAATACAGCAATACTAACTGTAAAGGGAACCTTTTTGAATATATTTTTCATGCTAAGCAATTATTCTATTCTTAATGTGTTAATTTATTTACGATGCGTACTCATGGATTTTTTACTATAGTAATTCTGGGTATGGGGGCTAAACCACGGCTTAGGACAATTTTTGATCATGTAAATCTGCTTTCACTAACCGTGAACATAGCTAACTTTAATGTACAGATTTTTTTCAATAAAAAATTCATTTTAATATATTTTGAAATATATTTAATCATATATATAATATTCATTTCAATAGAAACATACACAACAGGAATTCAGTTCTTCATTTCAATGGATATGATTCCAGATAATAAAGAATTTTAAAAATGGATAAATGGGTGATGCAAATTTAAATTTCTTTCGAATTGTTACGCAGTCGGTTGGTTTTAAGCAGTCTTTTACCTATTCGGAAAAACGCGATTTTCCTAATATGGTGTAACATAAAACAATATTAAAAGATTTTCTACTTCATGTTTCCGTTCCCATATAAAAAAAATTTAACATTATATCAAGCTAATCTTCCGTGAAGCAACAAAACAATTGTTGTCGCCGGAAAACTGTAAAAATATTTTATTCTCTTTCTCTGAATATAGAGAATTAAAATAAAGATATAGAAATGATGATAAAATATGATTTACTTAATTTTTATAAATTCTGAGATTTTTGAAAAAAAATCTGAAACATTTTGATTAAAAGAGAAAAGATAATGCCGAGGATGAAATACAAAAGAATAAAAATTGCAAAACAATTAAACATTTCTAAGAAATAAAATGCAAATTTGAATATGTTTACAGAAAATTATCTTGAATTTTAATTACTTAAAGTGACAGACTCAAATAAGTTACGCTTCATTTTTAAATCTAAATACAGAATTTAATTTTAAGCTCAGCTGAATACATGCAAAAATTCATTTACAGTAAACTATATTATCCAATTTTAAATGCACAATAAAAGGTTTCCGCTGAGAAAGAAACAAGTTACGGGACTTATTTGTTATTTTTAAGGTAGAATCTAAGTAATTAATATGCTAATTTTTAGCAACGATCGAAATAACGAAAAGAATTCGTCAAAACACAAACCCATGATAATCATTTACTATATTCTTGTTAGAGAATATATTCAATGGTAATTTTCTGTACGATTAAGGAAAGAGAATTTATAAAAATAATCGAGATCGTTTAAAATTATATCTATATTTTAAATAACTAGCTTTCCTCATTCAAGATTGAAGTGAATAGATTTTTCCCAGCAGCTGACTGTTTCTCAGAAAGGTGCAGCATTCTAAAAATAATAGAATCCTTCATTATAACATTACACTTTATTAAAGATATTATAATTTTAAAAAGATTTAGCTGCGCATTAAAAGATTTTATAAGAATAAATTATGCAAATTTAATTTTGTAGCAATTATTAGAGCAATTTTCGAAATATGTTTACTTAAAAAACATTTGAGAAATGGAGTTTTTGTCTATGTGGTACAGAAAATACACATCAACTAATTAATTTAGAAGTAGCAACATCATCTTGAAACATTAGACACTCATTTCTTGAGAAAATTCATAACTATTATATTTAAAAAAAATTTCATTCATAAATGAATAATTATTTGTGATATCTCAAAGTATTTTTATTGGCTTGTTTGAGAGTGCTTTTTTATTGAAAACATTCCTGCATTAACTAGAAAAATGTTGATAAAAATTTGACACCTGCTAAAGATACTGACAGTTTCTGTTGGCAACACAACAATGAGCAGACGATTTCAAGACGATCTTTACTAAAAAAAAAAAGGTCTCCTTTAGTAAAAGTTAGGATGGATGATGGCCTTTATAAAGACGGCGTGGATTTGACGTATTGCAGAAAACGATTTTTGCTTTCTGCGCTCATTAATCGATAAATTTCTGTTCAAACTAGAAAAATGAAAATAAATAAATAAATTAAAGTTCATTTTTGTTGAAAACTTGATTGAGTAAAGAAAGCTAACTTTCACTTCAGGGAAATAAATATGCTTTTCCAAAAATAAATTCGAAATAGTTTTTTTCAATAAAAAAATTTAATTCTTACATCGGAAAAAATCTTATTGGTAATTTTTTTTTCTTTCGTCTCTCTTAGCACGTATTGGAAAAGTACTTTTTATAAAGCGAATTTCATCAGTAACGCATTTTATTGAAAATAATTCATGATCGCTTAATTATCTGTGGAGACCCTGCAATTTAATTCTAGCGTCTATTGAACATCTTCAAGAAGCAAAAAGGACATGACATTGCAACTTAATGGGAGGGACATACAAGTAGGCGTATGGAATTATGTTGATAAGGTTGTGTGTCATCAAAAGATTGAATACGAAATAAAAAAAAACCTACTGTTTATTTGACGTTGTTCTTAGTCCTAATGTTTTAGAAATTTTATTCTTAAAATTAGCTCTAAATGGAAACGCAATAATAGTATATAGAAAAAAGAGGCTCGTTTATTATTGCCTTCATATTGTTTTGGTATTATAAAATAAAAACAAAAATTGTTCTATAAAGAAAAATTATGTCATGGTTAGCATCCTTCCCACTTTAAATTCTTGGAAAAATTAAAAATAGTTTCCTGTAATTCAATAAAAAATAATTAAAAGAACTAGGATGTCAAACACATTTAAATGTCTTTACGTTACTTCTAATGGATTACAGAAACAGTCAAAAATAAATTAATATTCTCATTCAATGCATTATTCTTTTTATTGGATTTATTTTAGTTTCAAAATTATGAACTTTAAACTCACACATACACTCTTTCCGCACCTAAATTGCATTACATTCATACTTCAAACTACTTTCGTAACGCTCTTTAAAACATTCTCGAAGTTAAAGAAAATCAGTTTTTCTATCTTCACTGTAGAAATGTGACTGGATTTTTTTCCCTCTCATTTCTTTTACTTTTCCAAGAGCAAAGTTTTATTTCAGACATCTTTTAACAGATTTCAAAATTGAAGATGTTAGTTTTTTGACTGTGACTGTGATCAGAAAAAAAAGTGAGTTTAAATCCTTCGACATCTTTAATATTTAACATTTTTAAAGGGAAGAGCGGTTTGAAGAACTCTTAATGAGGGGCAGGGGGGACACATACGTCAAAAAGGCGCAGCAGAGTGTTTTTCTTTTATTTATTTTTGAAAGTTTTTTAAACTTTTCTCTTTTCGCTCTTCAAGAGATGTGAGATTTTTTTGAGGATTAAAAATCTGCATTAGTGAATATAATTATGTTCCAACTTTAAATTAAGGAATGAAGCGTTTTCCATGTATTTAATGATCCATTCATAAAATTTCTGAAGCGTCTTTTTAATTCAGAATAAAGTTTGGGAAAAATGTCATTTAGTTGTTATTATTTTAGTAATAATCAGAATGTTCATTTAGTTATTTTTGATGAAATTTATCTTTTAAGTTTTAACTCGAGCTTTTAGAAGATGAGATAACACATTTAAACGTTTTATGTATAGATTTTTCTAGAGGTATTAATGTAATATCGTCATCCTATTTTTCACGACTAGAGAAGTAATATATTCCTGAAAAATTAAAATAATTAAACTTAACTTCATTGAATAATGATTAAAATAAACACTCTATCAAATAATTTTTTCAAAAATGAAAACTCTTCAGCTTTATTTTTTTTATTTAGTGGGTAACTCATTAAGTTCCTATTATTTTTACATTGATTTTATAAACTCAAAGAAATAAAAAAATTATTTAAAATCTTAAAAATATAATTGAATCATTGAAAATAGAAACTATCAAAAATTCAAGTATACTGAAAAATTGTTTAAATATAAAATAGTTGATGAAAGGGTATATAAATATTCAGGGACTAGAATGGAAAAAAGTATGATTCTAGCATTCAGTTTTTCAATTGAAATCAATCTAATAATAAATGGTCTGTACAATTTGAGTGTTCACTAAAACATTCCTTGAACGTATTGCATAGTTTTATTTAGCCATCGAGGATGTTATCCCGAAGCTATCTCACATTATAATAAAAGTTCTATCCCCCCCCCTCGACGCATAAGATTGTGGACCTTGGGTAAGCCCACGTATGCCTTGCATGACACTGGCGAACAATAGTTGCAATATATTGATATTTGTCGTGAATCTACCGGTTTTACTGAATCTTTTGTGCAATCTTTAGTGATTAATACCTGGCAAGCGGTTAACGCAAAAATACCCGAACACCGAATATGTATTTGGATATCTTTCTTCCGACTGATTGAAGACAAAATTTGACACAAAACTGTATAGTTGAATGCAACTTTATTCAAGAGATTACAAAAGAAATTTCTGTGATTTAAGTCGTTGGGTTCATGAGTTAGCGCGTTTACACGCATACGAAAGTATAGGGCGATAGACGGTAAAACCTGATACAGATTTGGCTCAACTCTGATATGAATCTAAATTTTAGATACAAAGAATGTGCATCAAATGTTATCTATCTAGTTCTTCGCATTTTGCAGTTATCGAGTTCACTTCTTTATTCAGCCAGGCTTCCTCTGAATGGATATCGCTCAGGACTTGGGAGAAAGTTACAAATTTGGTATTTGGCTGTATACCAAAATCCGTCCATTTGACCCAAAACAATTTTGAGTTCTTGAGTTCACGGATATACAGAATTCCAAAAACTATTTTTCAAACGCAGGGAGATTTCAAACTTGAAGATTCGTCAAAATCTCGAATTCACCGTTTTTGAAGATTTCAATACTTTATATATTGCACATACGAGAATGTAAAAAAAAATGATAAGATTAACAAAAAATTGTCAAAGAAAAAATAAATAGATATTATTAAGGAATTAGATAATTTAGAACAAAGCTGAATATTGCCAGGAAAAAATAATATTGGAGCAAATGTCTTAACATTTGTTTAGATGCATCAAAATGTAATGTTCACTTAATGCTCAAAATCTCCCAATTTTTTTTAAATTCTTCTCTCATACCTCACATTAATATGCTTAATTCTATCCACTTATATTGCGAATTAATATTTCTATTAATTATTTCTGAGTAAAAGGGAAATCAGATTAAAAAATATTTATAGCTTGCCTTTTCATTTAAAATTAATTATTTAAATATTCTATTTGATTAGTTAAAATTTCTGTGCTAAACATTATCCCTTTTCAAATAAAAAAAAATTTCAAATTAATTTTTATAAATTATTGAATAATTTCAAATCGAATTAATGAAAGCAAAAATAGCAGCTATTCAAATTAAGATCCACTGCATAGTGCACCATTTAGTTAGAATTAATATGTACACATTATTAAAAAAACTGTAAAAGAAGAAAGAAAAAATGGTGCATCAAACAAATACAGAAATAATACAAAAAAAGATGGAGCTAGATAAAACTCAACAAAGCTAGTAATTTCTTTTCTAAACATTTTCTTTTTATAAAATATTTATCTAATTTTTTTTAGTAATTAGATGACAAAAACCTAAATTAGTACAAATTGTAATTAAATAAGCAATTAACATGTTACCTAATAGCTATTCTCGCGTTCTTCGCTCACAATATCCTACCTATTGTCAGCTGGCGAGTTTGATAGAATGACTTAAATCAACTTATTTCCTTGATAAAGGTAATGCAAGAAAGCTCAATTTCGAAAGAGTTCTCTTTCTGAACGAAATAAAAGAAATGGCGAAACGAAGTTTTAGCTAATAGAACACGACCAGTGAAAAGAGCGGGAGCGCTTCTTTATTCAAAACAAGTCTTGACACATTTGCGTACAGAAGGAAGAGTTTTCTTTCATTTAGAACAATGGTTCACTTCTGCAGATTGAATTACTGATTTTTATATCGCTTTTCCTACGTACATAAAATATTCCTCGGCGAACTTTTAGAATGCGGATTTGGAGAGAAACATGAAATGGCTAGATGTCTTTTGTGGATTTATAGGTCTATTTTTGCACGAGGAGACGTTTGTTAAAAAATATATTCTGAAGTTTTATTCAAGATATTCAAAAGGGGGAATTTTCGTCTCTTATTTTTGGAGAAGAGCGGATATTCTATTTTTGTGATGTTAGAGAACTTGAATGATAGTTTTCTTATATTTTATGAAAAATTCGGTTTGGTGAATGAATGAATATTTTAATATTTTACAATATGTTAATGGGTTCTTTTTAACTTAAAGTTTTAACATAAAATTGCAAATCTTATTTTCTGCTAAAATATAGAAATCTTTTGCGTTTGAAAAGGATTGACAAGATGAAATTAATTTTTTTAAATTTCTAAAGACTAGGACTTTTTTACTACCATTAAAAATAATTATACTATCGCGTGGATGCTTATTTAGCATAAAAATATATGAATTTCAGTACAAATGCTTACCATTTAATAGCATAAAACCGGATTTCAAATGTTTGAAGAATTTTAATGTGATTGCATGGTACTATTTTTTTTAATATGCAGATGTTTTTATTGATTGTCGTATTTTTTGTCATTCGCGTTGGAGAATAAGTACCTTATTTTTTTTATCTTAATTTTTTATTTAGAAAAGTGATTTCTGTGATGAACGAATAAATGAAATTTGAATGTTTTATAAAATAAAATTGAACCTTCTTTATTTATCGAGAAAAGAAAGCGATTCACGATGAAAATTAATAACGTGAATCACATGCATAAAATATTAACCTTTTACCGATGTTATTTTATATACTGTCTAATTAGATAAAACTTCCTGCTCTGAAAATGTGGGATCTTATTGGTGCAATTAAGTGTTCACAGAATACTTATGTAGGGATTACCGGTCACATTTGTTTCAGATTATAATATCTGTGAATGATTTAATTTTAGATTATTAGTTTAAAATTACGATAATTCTACATAGGAACCAAACTCGGTCAACAAAGATAAAAGGTTAAAATTTTCAAAAAGTAGAAATCTTTATATATTCTAAAATTAGTTGTTGACAATTGCTTTATCCTCAGATATATAATACTTATTTTTGTCTCAAGGTAAAATTATTAAACTGAATAATTCAATTCAATTTATTAATTTTAATAGAATATTTCATCTTTTAAACAAAGAACATAAACAAAAGATTTTTCTATAACATTCCCTTTCTTTTAAAAATTAGTTTATTTAGATTTTCAAATTTATATTAACTAAATGACTAAACGTAGAAACGATAAATTTACAAGTAAATATTGAAAAATGACTTATCTACTTAGCAGAGAAAAGAGGTAACGTTAATTGTTTCTTTTAATTATCGAAATTGTAAGAACTTTCCACTTGTGGAAGAGTTATTTTGAATTAAGTTGGCAAATCATGTAAAATATTCAAACAAATAGGAAGTTTATGATTTATATTAATAATTAAGAATAATGAACGGAACCCAGATGTTTAAGAAATTTAATCATTTTCATAATGAAATTTCTTAAAATAGCAGTACTTAAGTACAGTAATCGTTCATTTTACATAAATTCTTCAAAAACGAAATTTTTAATCCATTGTTTTCGTACATATCCGTCTCATTCTTCAATTTCAAAAGAATTTTAACTTACTTTATTTTTTCATTTATTATTATAAATGTTTTATTGAAGACAAAATTGGAACCATCAGTCATGGAAAAAATTAGATAATTAATAAAAAATATTTGGCCTATATTTTTTATTAGCCATCTTTAGAGACCAGTTAATTCGTCTAGAAATTTGGTGTATTTTCTTTTCTATTAAGCATAATCTGATACATATAATTCTCTCATGAATTATTTTGCAAGCATCAGATTCTGATAAACATTTATATTCTGATATTTTAATATCCTTACATATTTTTGTTTATTGAACACAAGAAATGTTCTAAATGGAGCAAGTCCATTGGCATAATATTATCAGCTAAAAATAAAATCCGAGTATCGATTCATTTCACATTGTCTTTCACGGTATTGTAACTTCACCTTTCTTACTGATAATTCTAACTACACAGTTACTAAGTGTTCACCAGAGGAAGAAAATCAAGCGACCAATTTTGTTGATGAAAGGATTTGAATTATATAATAACAATAAAAACTGTTGTTGAAAATTATGCGAAAAATATTTTTAAAAATATGTATAACTAAAAAAAAATTGCAAGACAAACTAAATTAGTTATCAATAAAAATATAAATTTAAAAATAGTATGAAAGTTTTATATAATAAAATTTTCGGCAGTTTTTGCATAGATTATATCTACAAAATTTATATTTTACCAGTTCAAAGCAAATATGTTGAAATTATTTTCAGAGATCTAGATCAACCAGCGTGAACTGTTGATCCCCATATACATACTCTCAGGGATTCTTTTTACTTTCTCGTATACGTAGAAAAGATAAATTATAGAAATTGTCAAAGAAATTCGAGCTCGAGATTCACACCTTGTTTCAGACCTCCCTGGGTTCAAAAAACCTATTTTTGAAAAATGTCAACCTGTTATTCTGTCTGTCTGGGACAAAAATTACACAAAAACGCTTTTTAGCTAGATTGAATTAAATTTGGTATACAGTCTGGACAAATTTGTAGATTTCTGTTAAATATTGAGCAAACTTTGCTCTGAAGTCGGTCTGTATGGCTGTTCAAGTAAAAGTTAACACAATAATTAAAAAAGTAAGAGAACTGAATGAATTAAATTTGGTATAGGAATTTGGTATACTTTGCACCAAATTTGTAGATTTCCATCGAATTTTAAGCAAATTCCTCTCAAAGGAAGTCTGTCCCTCCGGTTGTTCAAGTATCAAATAACACGATAATTGCAAAATGAACGGAATGAAGGAAATTTGATGCACATAATTAGTATCCATAGTATACACATCTATCAAATTTTGAACCAAATTCAACAGACGATTGACCATCTGTACGTAATTTCAGATACACGTAAACGTTATAAAGCAACGACTGAAATATATCAAATTTGGTTTGTTATTTTATGACTACAAGTGTAGTTTCATGTCAAATTTTTGTTTCAATCAGTGGGGAAAATCGCATCTCAAGCAAAAATTTTATTTTCGGGTACTATTAACGGGATGCCAAGGGTTAATCGCCAAAAACCTTGCGAAGAGAGATCACACGATAGAGTCAGTGAAAATGCTAAATTCGCACTTCATAACTATTGGACAACAACGTTATGCAAACTGCTCTCTGGGAGAACAGCTTTATTTGAGAGTATGCGATAAAGCTTTTGGGGGACGACTTCCACTTGTTATCGATAATAGAGATTTTATTCTTTTAGCCCTATCGAATCAAAAATTATGATTAGTATTTCAACCATATTTGAACACAATGCGCTAATAATATGAAATAATCTTCTCGATTGAATATGAAATGATTTTTGTCAGAAATAAAATACGTTAGCATAATGTTTTTTCAAGTTTTGGGCTGACACCCCTTTCCTGGGCAGATATGAAATCATGCATATATTAACACTAAAGAATCTTAATGAAACAGGAATGGGCAAAGGACGCTTGACTTCACTTCAGATGAAAAGGTCAATCATCTATCAAATCCGAGAATCGAATTGCCTTCGTTATGTGGACGTGTGATTTAATTGAAGACTGATTACAATTAGGAACTCCGGTCAAGACGAGGTGTGCAAGACGACGTCGTTTGCGGCCTAATTGTGACCACCAATAATCCAGTCAATACGATTGACGGTAATGATGTCCTTGCAAATTCACACGCACATCCGTGCAATTTGCGCACCTTAATGAAGCCTTTCGTCTTATGGTCACTCTCCGCAGTTGGACACGGGTCTGCCACCCATTGCTTTTATCAATAAGCCCTTTTGATTAACAAGTCATGGGGGGAGAACATTTGCACACTGCAGTAAAATATTATTTGATTGAACTGTCACTCACCTATATTCGTATGTTTCAAAGTCTTTTACAAATCAAATTTATTAAGTATGCCCTGATAAATGCTTCTTTACTATAACTCCCCCTCTATATCCTGACAGATTTTTTTTGTAGCACTTGTGTATCCATAATTGACAATTTAACAATGTCCGCCTCGCTTCCATTACATTCAAAATTTGTGGCACTTATGGTAACAAAAGTACGATTAATCTTCATCAACATTCATTGAATGGTACTATTTTTTACCATTAATGGTTAAAAAGGGCCATTCAATATCAAGATCGATGGATGTGAATAAATATGAAAATTTGCTTATTTTTTCTTAATAACCTTGTCTTACTTATCTTTTAAATAATCTTATTTGATTTAATTCTCTTAAATAACCTTATCATCTTCTCTTAAATAATTTTTATTTAAAATTTTATTTTAAAAACTTGTTTGCTTATTTTCCCTAAATAATCTTTCTTGCTTTAATTCTCTTAAATAGTCTTATTTGCTTTAATTCTTTTAAATGATCTAACACTCTTCTCTTAAATAATCTTGATTAATAATATTATATTCTTAGTTTG
>JAPMOR010116884.1:26983-93419 GCA_026543865.1 Argiope aurantia
TCTTAAATGATCGAATGCTCTTCTCTTAAATAATCTTGATTAATAATCTTATATTCTTAGCTTATTTCTCGTTAAATAATCTTATTTGCTTATTTCTCTTAAAACTCTTATTCGCTTTAATTCTCTTAAATAATCTATTGCTTTTTTCATAAATAATCTTGATTAATAATCTTATATTCTTAGCTTGTTTCTCGTTAAATAATCTTATTTGCTTATTTCTCTTAAAACTCTTATTCGCTTTAATTCTCTTAAATAATCTAATGCTCTTTTCATAAATAATCTTATATTCTTAGCATGTATTTCGTTAAATAATCTTATTTGCTTATTTCTCTCAATAATCATATCTTTTCTTTATTAAATTTTACTTCATAATCCTGTCTTTTCTTATCCTTCCTTATAAAAAATGTGCCTTTCTTTAAATAAAATTGTGCTCTTTTCCTTAATAATATCATATACTTCCCTTAAAAAAAATCTTAGTTGATTATCGTTTTTTGACTGATTTGCCTATCTTTAAATAATGTTGTTTGTTTGTTTTTTCAGTTACCTTATCTTTCCCCAACACTATTATCAAATAAAAAGAATATTTATATAATCTTAGTTTTAACAAATATGCAAGATTAAAAACATCTAATTATTCCTATGAATTGTTTAAATACTCATAATTGTCGTGGCTGAAAAACTTGATCAGATAATAATATATATAACTATAGATTAACTGTTAATTGAAGCCTATAAGGGTTGAATTGTTAAACTGACAAATAGCATAATAATTTGAACCTAATAATAATAATAATGATAACATAAAAATGTGAGCTACTCAATTTGAACTATATCTAACATATTTTTATTTCTCGTATGCCAAGTATAACTAAGTGAAAATATTGTAATCGACCAAAAAAAATCTACATCGAGATTTTGACGAATCTCCAAGTTTCAGATCTCTAAACACAACGTATTTAGAAATATATCTTCTTGTAAACACGATAACTCAAAAATGCTTTAATCTAGATGAATGAAATTTAGTATGCGATCTCTGAGATATACATATGGAGGAAGTTAATCTCTCTCAGTACAAGATAATACAGTAGTTGCAAAACGAAAAGAGCTAGATGTATAACTCTGATTTCGATTCAGTATCTAAAGTGTAGATTCGTGTCAATTTTTGAATGAAATTCGTCAAGGTGTTGACCGTTTATCAGTCTATATTTCCATAATTACATAAGTCTGATAACTCAAAATCACAGTATAGATAACAATATAGATGAATAAAGTTTGGTACTATTGTTCTAGGTAAAATTTTAACTTCAGTAGAATGAAAAAAGGCTTTTAAAATGCATATTCGATTTGCTTTATTCTAATAACTAGCATATAACTCTAAAGTGCAGAAATCTGAAAATAAAAATCTGAGCACTAGACCTAACTCAAGATACCTAATTTCAAACGAGGGAAAGAGAGATAACACCTTTATTATGAAGAATGTTTAGATTAGCTTACTACAGCTGATATCCATAAAAAACGAAATACGATACTGCCAGATAAACAGAGCATTAAAGGCCACACACCCGTCTCTCATCAAGAGTTTTCTGTGTATTTTTCTTTGAAAAAATATACTACATCACTTAATGTGAAACTTACTTATTCTCTTCTGTTGCTTTCAAACGAACACAATGGAAATGATTTCTACTGAACTTTCAACAAGCCTGAATATATATAAAAAAAATTAATAAACCAGGTCACGTATGACGTAAAGCAATCTTTCTAAAATCACAACAGAAGATTTAATTCGTCCCAGACGAATTGGGCGGGATTGAAATGGAAGCATTTTCCAAACAAAATGCTTTGGGCCAATTTTATTTTCCTGTGGCATATCTTCCACAGTAGGAAAAGATATTTGAAATGTCTGAAGAAAAGAGCACTTTAAAGATAGAAGTGACACTATATATAATTCGTGCATGAAATCTCGATTCCTAAATTTGTCTTTATTTATTTTTACTTTCTCGTATGCGTAGTATAAACAAAATATAGGAATCGTCAAAAATTCGAGCTCGAGATTTTGAGGAATCTCCACTTTTTAGACCTCCCTGTGCTCGAAAAACATATTTTTGGAAAATGTCCGTCTGTCTATCAGTGACAAAGAGAACTCAAAAATATTTGATCTACATCAATTAAATTTGGTGTACAATCTTAACAAATTTGCAGATTTCTATCGAATTTCAAGCAAAATTCGCTCAGAAGCAATCTGTCTGTCCAGCTGTTCAAGTATAAGTTAACACGATCATTACAAAATGAGGAGAACTGGATGGATGAAATCTTAGAAACACATTTATCATCTATAATGTAGACATCTATCAAATTTTGAGTCATATCCAGCAAAGAGTTGACCACCTGACAGTTTGTAGTTTCAGCAACATTTAAACGTGATTACTCGAAAATACAAATACAAATATGAAATTTTTGTTTCAGTTCATTGGGAAAAGCGAGTCTGAAACACAAATTTGATTTTCATTTAATATTAACCGCATTCTAAAGATGAATCGCTAAAAATTCGCCAAGGATGACACGATGGATTCAGGGGTTAGTAAGGTTAGGTTCAAAGGTTAATATTTCTTTTCTGTCTTAATTATTACAATTAGTTAGAGAGTGATTTTCATGAAAATGCATACTATTTAATTTGAATATGTAAGTGCATACTATATGTAGGCTCTCGAAGTCTATAAACTTATTTTAATTCGAATTCATAGATATAGTAAACTGAATTTTAGGCAGAATATTTTTGCACGAATATTCCTCCTGCTCTCAATCAAATTATATGTGTGCATCTATCGAAAGTGGACGGCATATTTTTACACATCTTTGATATTCCAATTTTTTTTCTGTATTAAATAAAATAGTTATTTGTATTTAATTTTAATGTTTGTTTTTGCATGAAGATTGTAATTTTTCTTATTTTACTTTATTTATGAATACAAAATTCTTCGACCCAAATATGGAAAGCCGATATAATTCCATTTCACAGAACCATAAATTGACGCACATTCGATAACAGCGTCCGCAGAATCACTGGCCCACGAACGGTTCACTTTTCCCGCCATCTTCAGTGACTTTCTTGATGCTAAAGGGGATAACTTTAAATTAATCTCATTAAATACTGAGATAGGTTTAATGAATTAAATATTTACTACAAGATGTGGTAGAAATTACCAGAATTCTCAGCAATTACCGACACTGTAGCAGCATTTTCTTCAGATAGCAATTTGCTATCAAAATTATTTCAATTTGAAGTAAGAGTTGCGTATAAAATAATTAAAGTAAACCTATGGTTTGATATAGAAGTAAAAAAAAAGTCATAACCGTAATTATTTTTAATGTTAACTTTTGGTGAGGTAATAAAAATGTAATAATTAATGTAAACCCATTTATAATTCTTTAATATTTTATCTTTCTGAAATTAACAACAATTTAAAAATTTATATCACTGAAAACCAAATAATCAGGTAACTTCGCAAAAAGTCTTTAATTCCTACAACATCAGTAAACAATAACAAAAAAGCCATTCTTTAAAACTATTCATTCAATTCTATAAAATAAGTTGTGTTTATCATTTGTTTGATGAACACTCTCTTCTTTTATTATTAATTTGTTATTCGTTTGATAACGAAATTTCTCTTCATTTATTATTAATTAGGGTTTTGATTATTTTCTGCAAAGACTTTTACTCCTTGTATTATATCTGAAGAGTAAAAAAAAAATCAGAATCAAATGGAAAAATCTTCAATAAGTAAGAGGAAAAAAATATAACAAAAATTAAAATAGCAGGAATAATGTATGGAAAGTTTTTTTTTTGTAAATTAATTAAAACAGCGTAAATAAGTAAGAGATATATTAAACAATTTCGTATAACAAAAAAAACATTAGATTTTTGTTTTTGTATAAATGCAATTTATTTTTGCAAAGTAATTGTTTAAAGTTGATAAACTATTTTACTATTTAAATTCCAGATGAAAATTTGTTTCTATGAACTCAAGTTTATTTTAAATATTCAACATGCATTTCGTATGTCTTAATGCCCTATATAAAGTGAAATGAAAGAAAATTATTATTTTTTGAAACCTTTGGCTGATGTTAATAAAATTTATGGAGAATATAATCCCCTTATTAAGGATAGTCATAGAATCTTTTGATTACAAATGAGATTTAACAAAGGAACCATCCTAAAGCTTTATAATTCGGCTGTTACTTTTCGATATATTAGTTTCATATAAAAACGGATCTAATCTAAATGAAGATTGCTTTCTCGTAATGTCAATCCTATAATTTATCTTTTATTGCGTTTCTGTTCAGGAAAAATATTCGACAGTAAATAGAGTATTATTCTAACCAAATATTATTAGAATAATGAGGAAAATAGCTTCCATTCTAAACATTTTCATACGATTATTTTAAGAAGTTAGAATTCAACGATCTAATTGCGAAGACTATTTCTTTGCAAATGATATATTAGGTTTTTATTAGATATTAAAATTTGTCAAGAGTAGAGCATCTGTATTTCCGAAACATAAAAGTTTAAACACAATATTGAATTGAATTTTTCTGATGATGAATTTGGTTCATTTTGGGAATAGGAAAAATATCATTTATAACAATAAAAATCATTTAATCTATTAATTTAAATAACTTACAATGGTTAAAATAGCTATTAGGAATTGCTGGAAAATGCCATCAAAATTTTTATTAGAATTATTGGACAAAACAAACCATATAAAATTGTGAATTCATTTTGCGAATCATATCATGAAGATTAGACAGAAAGAAGTTTCGAAATCTGGCATGAAATTTTTAAGGTAAAAAAAAAGGACCTTAATAAAATTTAAAAGAAAATAAAAATTTAAAAATTATTTATCACCTATAGATTTTAGAATCATTTTTTATAAACGTAATGCGGAAGCTTGAACTTTTGAGAAGAAAATGTCGTGTAATCATGGTCTCTCAAAATGTTTAGAAAATATATTTTAGTTGTGAAATGTTTTGACACATCTTGTGTGGGTATAAAATAAATTTTAAAATTATTTGTAATGTTTAATTTTTGATACAATTATAGCTTTAAAACTAGTGAGACGTAGCAAATCTCTTAGTAAGTTTCTCTAAATTTTGATAATCATCAAATTTTCCAACTTTTTAGCTCTTCACTTTCTCCAAGAGATTACTCGACAGACATTCCACGGTTTCACAAATGTAAAACAATAATTTGTTATTCGCTGTCGTACATTTTATCCGAAATCTCAGAAAAATATCAGTATGTTGCCACATGATAAAAAAATATTCTAAAATATACATATGAGAATGTTTGGGTAAAAACACCGTGGTGCATTTTCGAGTTTATCGACCGAATTTGAAATCAGTTTTAAATCGAAATTTCTATAATTTATAATTAAAAATTTGCAAATGACAATATGACTTGAATAAAGTTTCAGCAGCACATAAACTCTTTTATTTCGGAAATGCTGCCATTAAAAAATGCGTTGTATATTAATAAGATAGTAAAAAAATGTGTTGCAGGGAATTAAGATATTTGTTTTATGAATTTAAAATTATTATTAACTATAAATAACGATTTTTCAAGCTAATCTTACTATACTTGAAATATTCAGTTTTCATTCTGATTAATTACGGATAGTCATTTCTCCATTCGTCTCGCAAATATAAGAATGATTTAAAAATTGAAATTTCCCAGATTATTGAATGCGTTTAAAAAGTGAATAAAACTTATTTCTTGATTTATTGTTGAATCTTTACTATGTATAAATAATTATTATTTGTTTATGAACAAAATATTACGAAAGTAAAATGCGTATTGAGTTTCTAAATGGGTTAAGAATTTAAAAAACAAACAAACAAACCTCGGAATTCCCTAGCCAAACAAGAAATCTACTTCAAAATATGTTTTAACAATGCACGGTAAGTATTTCTAAAAACATATCTGTGATTGGGGACTTATTCTTTTAAATTAAACGTTTCTGATAAAAGAAGACTTCTTCCAAAGAGGTTTCGAATGTCGTCTGTCGGTTTGTTGTTCAAGTTCGGAGGGCGCCCCTTAAAAGCACATAAACCGCCATTCCTGAGCGGCATTTAGATGTTTTGCTAGATAAGAAATAAATTGAATAGGAAAGCGGAGATGGACGCGAAATGGATTCATTCCAGAGAACTCAGAAGAGAAAGAGAGCGGCGCTCTCGGACTGAAACACGACCTTTTGTCGTCAGAGGACACCCGTGGAATATATATATATATATATATATATATATATATATATTATTAATGACTCATAAAGTCATATATTCGTTATTTTGCATTGAAATAAAAATAAACATTTCGTGAATAAAAGGACCACAATTAATTTATAAAAATAACTTTAAAACTAGCAAATTTTTTAAAATCACTTTATCGTTATAAAATGCACATTTTGCAGAGTGAGTTTTTCACTTTATCGTACACGTAGTATAGAGAAAGTATAGCAATCATCAAGAATTCAAACTCGAGATTTTGACGAATCTCCACGTTTTAGACCTCCCTGAGTTCGAAAGACACAATTTTAGAAAATGTCCATCGGTCTGTGACAAAAATTATTCAAAAGCGCTTTGATCTAGATGGTTGAAATTTGGTATACGTTCTTTACACCAAGATGGAGTTTGCTCAAATTTTGAGCAAAATAAATTCAGCGGAAATGCGTCTGTCCCGCTCAGGGGAACTTTTTCTAATGCAAGTTAACAGAATAATCACGAAACGAAGAGAGCCAGATAGATAAGATTCGGTGCACAGATTTAACATCTGTAGTGTAGACATCTGTCAAAGTTTGAGCCGAAACCAACAATGAGTTGATTGTTTGTCGGTCTGTACTTTCAGAAACACGTAACCGTATGCCCGAGATTAATAGTCAAAACACTCGCCAAGTATCACACGGCAGATTCAGTAAAAGGGCTAGATTCACGCCAAAAGTAAATATTTCGTAATTATTGTACGACAACGTCATGTAAGGTATTTTCTGGCATTATTAGTTTATAACATAGTATGCGAGAAAGATTTTAGGAAACCATTCCCACTGGTTTTATTATTTAGCTAATCATCATATCTTGCATATCTGCCGAAACATTTTACAAATCCTACAAAATATATATTCTGTTTGAAAGTAATGAATAATCGTCAATTGTTTTCCAAGTTTCTTCATCTGTTGAACCATGCTACCATTAAATCTTTTTTTCTCAATTCATTTCTGTTTTCTTTTTGAAAAGTATAACAGACTGCAGAGGCTCTAACTTGAAGAATGTTTCAGATTAGATGCAATAATTATAATAAAAGTAAAAAATAAAAAAATCTAATGATAATAAGAATATATAGTACATACGCGTATTTGGGAAAATATAGCAATTTCAGAAAGTATTCTTAATAGTAATATATCAAATATGAAAATCTTCAAAAGAAAATTCTGAAACATTTCTGAGCGCATTTCTTAAAAAGTTAAAATATAGTTTTAAACATGCAAAGCAAAACAATTATGAATTAATTTTAATTATATAAAGGCTTGAGAATTTGAAATAAATGCTGCCTTTATAAGTGTAAAGGAAATCTGCGTAACATTCAATGCATCCTTTAACAATTTCTTTGCATCGCTTTCATAAACACATCTAAAATCTTATTATTCTTTGATACAGCGCCAAAAATATTTCTTGAAAAGCATCAGACCATTAAGAAATGAGTAAACATGGTATAGGACATCAGATGGTCAAAATATCTATTTTAACTGCCTTAATATTTCTTGTAGAAAGACATTGGGAACCCATTATCTTTTAAAAGGAAGATGTAATTTTAATATCTGAAATATTTACATAAACAAATAATTTCATCTGTGCTATGAAGCGGTCAGCCGCTGTATTGTTGTTCATGGATATATATCTTGGTAATGCATTTCTATTTGAAATCATCTTCCATCTCATTTTGGCGCCATTCCAGAGCATGGAGTTCATTACAAATGACCTTGTCATGTCTGTGCTTACGACAACAGTAACAGCGATATTTTATTCACTTATTATCATTTTACTGTTCTGATCACACTCCGCCAAACGGGCGACAAGCAGCAAAATATTTTCTTGATTCAAAATTATCATTTTCCCACAGAAATTTAAATATCCTAAGAAATAACTAATGAAACAATAAGTTTTAAAAAATAATTAATTAAAAAATGTTTCCTAAAAACTGATTAATTTTTTTAATGTTTTTAAAAATATTGCCAAAAACTGTGCGTTCTATTGTCACATTATCAGAATTATGATCCTTGGTATTTCATAATTTAACTCAGGCTTTTAGGTAAAATAAATTGGAATTCCTTGATTAGCAATAACAAATCCGATTGTTAAAGATTAAAACCAAAGATCCAATTAATGAATTTTGTTTTCTCTTGTCTTTTTATATGATGGATATTTATAATTATTATGGATATAATTTCTTCTAAATCAAAATGCTCTATGAGCATCTAAGGCATTTCATTGCATAAATATTGTCAAATTGGAATCTATTCTATTTGCTTAAACTTTTGTTGCGAGTAAATATATATTGTAAAAAGTATTTACGAGTTTTATTTATTTATTGAAACACGTTAAGGGATAATTAAACAAAAACTCTTCTCTTTATTTATACATAATAACATGATTTTCATGTAATATAATTATCTGATTTTAGGCCTCAGAGAAAGCATGTAATCTGACGAGAAGGCACGTTTTCAATCAATCAAGTAGTATTCACAATGATCGCTGACCTAATAGTCAGACCATAGTAGAGAATATATTACATATCGGTCGTGGTTATTGACACAACTGCTCTGTTGATTCAAGTTGTCATAGACACAGAATGAATAAGGTAATGATTGTTGCTTCATTACAATGTTATAATTTTTTCACGAAAGGAATATTTTAAAAATTAAGTTGTGCTTTTAAAAATAGAATTTTTATTAGCTGAATATGAATACATAAGAAGATACATTTAAAGGGAAAGTCTGGTGAAGAAATAGGCCAATGCTTCCCTACTTTTTAAATTGCTAGAAATTATCCGCTGGCACTTCATGCGACATATGGCGCTGAGTAACAACATATAACAATGGCATATCAACTAAAACAATTTGAAAAGAAATGCAGTTTACCCGTGCAAGTATTTTGCATCTATAAAATGTTTTTGCTAATTATTATTTTTAGATCCTTTATAAGCAGAATGATGATATATGATCCCTTATAGCGCCCTATGAAGTTATTTGTTCTTTTATTCATTTATTAATAAAAATGTAGCGATCAAACTTTGATATTATGATAGGTTAGAGAAGTAGAATTATCTTTTTTTTTCATTATAGCTGTCACCTGTTACCACAGAACTAAGCCATATAAACAGGGATTATTGTGGCTGGTTGAGTAGAATTATCTACAAAGTAGTTAAAAAGATAAATATTAATTATTGATGAAAATAAAATTGTAATGTTTTAATGCACATCACCTTTCCCACATTTGTTCTGATGAAAACATCCTATTAGCTAATTATCTATACCCAACGTAAAACACATGGTTAAATTGTTATTCCATTTCACGAAAAATCTGTTTTTAGATGGTTCAATTGTTTGAAAATGCTTCTAGTTATAGAACATTAAACAGTTGGAGAACTAATTGTGTATCTTTCAACTTTTCTTTCAGGTTCATTTTGAGGACGAATTTTCATTTTAATTAGATTTATGTCTATTTTACCTCACTAATAAATTAAGGTAAGGAGTTTAACGAATTCATTATCTTTGCATGAAAACCACTAGCAATAAAATGTTTTTTTTTCTGTATTTCAAAACATAAGTTACAAATGTTTGCTAAAAATGGATGATGATTATTTCAGAAAATGAACTGAAAATTATCAACACATCTTAATACTATTTATGAGAAACAAAATTTCTTATTATCTCATAGAATAACTAATTCTTTTAACACTTTCTGATCTTTTGAAAATCTCAAGACCACAGATTGTTTGTCATTTAGTAAGTTCTTTGCAGAAATAGCGTTTTGCCGAGTTCCACATTTTTATAATACAGCAGAAAAATAGCTAGTTCGACAACAGAAACTCTTTTTATTTTAAATTTTAATTCAAAATGTTGACTAAATAAGTACAGCATACTAAATAGATTAGTTAGAAATACAAATTTATACAACATACAGAAAAATGATCGATAATGTTAATTTTTTCATGTAAATAATCAATTTCACTGAGGGAGGTCGAATTCTAAAAATTTTAAATTGTAAGAAGCAAATGTGAAAGCAAAATGAAGTATTGAAACATTTATTTTAGTAAGAAAATTTCCCTCATCAAGCTGGTATATTCTTTATGACCGAAGTTAATATTTTTGTTGTTGTTGAATGTTGCATATTGAAACTATTGTAGATATTGACTTAATTGAAATCGAAAAGTTCAGTATTCATTGCAAAATAGACATTTAACCTGATTTTTATCGGCACATTTAATTAAAAATAATTATAATCAAATGCATAGTTAAGGCATGCGCAGCTTCAGAATTTTTTAAAAAATAGATCATTTTTATTTAATGTTGCTATTAATGATCTTTTCTCCTTTATGTTTACTCACAATTTCAAAATAAGGAAAATACAATATCCTCCGAACTCTTTTTTATATTGTTAAATTTTGAATTCAGATCACATTTAAAATATTCGAAATTAGGCATTGAAAATCATTTTTTAGGTCTTAACTTCTAAGGAACTGCAGCTGTAGAAAGACTTTTAATGCAGAAATTGCTCATCTTAATGAGACCCTAATTTGCTTTGTTTTTGCATCTTCAATCATAGAGAAGTTACGATGAAATTAAAATTTCTACGCTCTTTTAGCTCGTTCATCCGATATTTGTATTATCGTTATATCATATCTTGAAGCCGGTTAAAATCCAATCAAAATTACTTATGGTATAAAAAAGAACATTTAAACGGAGGCTGGTGTATAGGGTCTTATCGGCATTAGGCATTATCAGGTAATGCCTAAGGCCGGCATTCTCTTAGGGAATTATCGGTAAAGATATGCAGAAATTTTCTCAAAGTTGTGTCACGATAATCATTGCAATAGAGGGACTTTCTATAACGAATCTACCTAAAATGAGTTTTATATAGTTTGATTTTAGAGTGTGACCAACGAACTCAGATTTATTTTTTCAAACTAAAATAAATAAGTTTTTGTAGCTTTTTTTTTTCTTTCAAGATGCTGTCATTCAACTGTCAATCTCCTATTGTCAACAGTTCTTTTATTATTGTAACGTGGAAATCTCGGCAAAGAGATTCTTATACAGATATTGGCTCCGTCAACTGAGCGCAATTCAAAATTACGATACACCTTCTCCAGTCAATTCCAGACTAATCCCCGAAAAGAGAGCTCAGAAAGAAAAAAAAATCGATAAATAAACATATTCCAGATAAAGAATGAAGGGGAAAGTATTCGTTCTGGGCTTGACACGCAGTCGAACAGAAACTGAACGTTCTTAATTTCATTCCACTACATTTTTACTTTCTCCTGTATGTAGTAAGGAGAAAGTATGGTAATCGGCAAAAAGTTCGAACTCGAGATTTTAACATATGTTTCTCCTCGTTTTAGACCCGCCTCAGTTCGAAACAGATTTTTGGAAAATGTCCACTTGTCTGTTTATGACAAAGATAACTCAAAAACGCTTTGAGTAAAATAGTTGAAATTTGGTATACGATATTTACACCAAATCTGCAGATTTCTATCAATTGAGTAAAATCTATTAAGAGGAAGTCCGCCTGTCCGGCTGTTCAATAATAAGTTAAAACGATTATTATAAAACGAAGAGAGTTAGATAGATATTCGACACTTGGACTTAACATCTATAGTGTAGACATCTGTCAAATTTTGAGTCAAATCCAACGAGGGATTGACCGTTTGTCGGTCTGTACTTTCATAAACATATAAACGCGATAATTAAAAAATGCAACGAATTAAATATATCAAATTTTATATTTTATTTTGTGACTACAAGTTCTGTGTCAAATTTCTGTTTTAATTGTTTGGAAAAAATCGTGTCTAAAATAAATGCGATTTTTGGATACTATTAACGCATGCCAGGGATTAATCGTCAAATAAGTCGCCAACGATGGCTCTATAGGTTCAGTAAAGTGCTAAATTCACGTCAAAAGTTTAATATTTCGTAACTAATGTACATCAAGGCCATTAAGACGTTCTCTGACAAGACAAGTTTATTAGAGAGAATGCTAAAAATTTGAGGGGGGAATCACTCCCACTTGTTCTTTGCAGATTTCAGCTATTTATTATTATAGTCCGTTATTTGAATTTTTACTATAAATTCGAATTGATACTCGTGGTCATGCTGATTTTCTGAAATTTCCATTTATAGTATGTTTATAAGATTTTTTAAAAAAAAATGATAAATTATTTTACAAATACGAACGTGTTTGTTAGCAAATTTTATTACTTTTCAACGCATAATTTCTTTGTTTGGGTTTTTTTCTGATTCAGGATTGCTAATTTTTGAAATGATTTATTTTTTACATAAAATAATTACAGCAGTGGTCTCATCTATTTGGGTCATAGAATTTTTTTCTAAGATCAATATAAATATCTTGTTTTATTGCTTTTAGCAGTTCAGCCGGATTTTTTTCTTTTTTTTTTGCATTTTAAAATAATAATAGGTAATATTTATTACATTACCAACTGGCATTCGTAGTTAGTTGTGATGTTACGAGATGTATAACTAACCATAAAAAAGATTTCATTAAACTATAGCGTATGACGCATTTGTGAATAAAGCATCTGAGAATTTTATGTACTTAAAGTCATAGTATTGTGTATTTTCTCTGTACTTTATTACATTTTTTAAATATTTAGCTTTATGAATTTTTTCATTAATCGTTTATTATAACCTTCCTCTATCAGATGGAAGACTATGCTGCATTTCTCCATCACTAATGATACACACGTTTTAGCCAATATGGAAACCATCTATAGAAATTATTGATATCTACACAAATATAACATTCATATATCTTATTGTCCTATGGATTGATAGCTTTATATCTTTATAATAAAGATGAATGTGTGCATATTGACACTCTACGAGTCAAACCATTTGGCTTAGAGCCTCTAAATTTGGTCCAAATATATTTGGGAGGACTGGAATGCACTCCTTGCAGAGCTGTTTTGAAATTTTAATTAATTAAAAGTAAGATAAATTCTGATGCTTTTTGTTATGACTTCCCAAATAATTTCCATATAAAAATAATTTTAACATCATTTTAAAGTCCAAAACATTATGTTTCCCATGATGCTAATGTAGTTGCTGTAAAAAAAATTTGGTCTAGATTCAATTAACTTTTAAACATATTTTTAAGTACTTTTTCACAACAAAAATTTCATTGATGTGAAAGAAACTGAAATAATTTTCATTATTTTATAAAATATTTTATATTGTGATTTTCTTCCATTTTTGAAAGCTAAGGAAGGATCCTGTTTAATGTCTATGTAATTTACAGAATGAATCAAAAGGTAAAGTTATTGGAGCCGCTAAATAAATTTTGAGATGTATACTGAGCATAATAATGCTAATATATCAGGGAATTTGTCCTCTAATATAATTATTATCCTCTGCTGATCGCCAAAGGCGATTAATGTGATATTAAGTGTCAAGGAGAAATTTTTTTTAAGAGAAAGTGTTTTTTTTTCTTTTTTGTATTTTACTCGTATGCCCAAGACGTCATTGGAGCTTGGGGATTCGTTTGCAGAATAATGTTTCACCGTTTATTCCAATTGGGAAAGAGAGACAGTGAACGAGATAAAAAAATACGAACTCGTAATTTTGACGAATATTCTTGTTTCATATCTCTCTGAATTAGAAAAACGCACTTTTGGCATTATGTTTGTCTGCCTATCTGTGACAAAGATAACTCAAAAATACTTTGAGCTAGGTGGGTGAAATTTGTCATGTGGTCTTTACACCAAATTTATATATTTCTATCAAATTATGAGAAGTCTCCATTTTTTGCAAGTTTTGTACACGAAGTTAACGCGATAACTACAAAGCAAAAAGAGCTGTATGAAAAAAAAAAAAACGGAAAACAAATTTATCATCTAGCATTCAGATCCGTATCAAATTTTGAACCAAATTTGACTACATATTTGACCATCTATCAATCTGCACCTTAAACGCGATATCTTAAAGACGTAATGGCATAATTGTATTAAACTTAGTATGTTATTTATGTGGCTACATTATGTTGATTTGTGTCAAATTTTGGTTCAAATCGCTTGACAAAAAACGCGTCTAAAACACAAACTCGATTTTCGAGTATTATTAACCACATGCCACACTCGTCAGAAAACTCGCTATGGATCTCACAACAGATTCAATAAAAATGCGAAATCCACGATAACGGTAATTATTTCATAATTATTAAATTTTAATGTTATTTAAGGCGTTCTCTGCCTTAACCAAGGTTCACAACGTTTTGCGGTGACTGAAAGAAAATGTTTTTATTAAAGAGAATGCGAGAAAGTATCAGGGAGACCACTGCCACAAGTTTTATTATCGATTTGTTTCACATAATAAGGCCTTTCTTAGGAACATAACAGCCCATTTTATACGAGGATTACTTGAACGTTGCATTTATCACTTCCCACCATGAAAATACATCATAATTGAATACTAAAATACCTACATATTCCCTAAATTATAAATGAGAATTCATTACTAGAATTGAACCATGAATATAATTCAAAATGTCAATCTTGAGTGTTTGTTACGTGATTCATTTTTTATTTCTACCTATAATTAAGATGATGAGTTAAAATTTATAAATATCATATACGTATCTGATACATGCTGGCTCATTTATGAAATATTTCAACCCTTTTACTTAAGTAATTTTATGAAAAGTCATGATATTTATTCAGTCAATTATACATAGTCTCTTTTTTTTATACACAATTTAGCTTAATAACTAAAAGGATTTGAATAATGAATTTCTGTTTTTATGGTCAAGTTACATTTATTATTAAGCCATTGACTTTTAAGTATGCTAAAAAGATTTTATAGAGATATAAGAAGAAGAAAATAAACTTGTTAATTTTGTGAAATTTCTGATTTATTATGTTCTAATTGTGAATTCGGATAAACGTTTTATTTCATTAGGAAGTCGCTTTACAACACTGTCCGTGCTTGTTTAATGGCCTTAAAAATGCGATTTGGTGATAAATCTCAAATGAGGCGATTGGAGCCATCGGATGGCAAATCGTCTCCACGTTTATTCTATCAATTGTATCATATTTAAAACCTCTTCACGAAACCTCCTCTTGCTTAATTCTTTACAATGAGCTCACACTGCAATAACATTTGCATAGTAATAGCTAACTGACACTCTTGCTTTTGTTTGTTTCTTTTTCAAATGTTGTCAGTTTGGGCTTTGGTAATAATGGAAAAAGTAAAATGAAAATTTCTCAGTTATTACGCATCGTGGTACATCGGTAATAAAAAGTATCAGAATCGGAGGGTCATAGAATTTATTACTTATTGAGGAATGATACATTTTTCGAAATGAGGCTCTTTAAACGATGGTTAGAAATGCATCTGTTGTTTTCGGTTCGTACTCAGAATCTAATGTCACAAAACAGAACCGATGCCTCTCTAAAACAAAATTACAATTTAATTAAAATCATTAGAATTGTTGAATTCTGTTTTGAAAACGATATCTTGAAAAAAAAAACTAGATTTCATAAACAAGTCATTTGTTATTCTCAAGTAACGTATTTAGATACTGGGTATTCCCGATTTGATTGTTTTAAGTTCGAATTTGTTTTCTTCAATATCTCAACACAGTTCTAATTATTAAAAAAAAAGACGAAAATATATTAAGAAACTTGTAATATCAAATTTCATCAAATAGAAAATTTGCCTATCAGCATAATCGATAGATTTCATAAATTACAAGTAAACGTAAAAATCACTACTTTTCGTTCAAAATTAAAAATTAAAGCCATTTATGGTGCTATACCTTTGTTAATCATATTAGTAATTTGCTAACAGCTCTACACTACATAAATTGAATGCATATATTTAATATATTTATTGTTCAGTACTAAGGATGACTGAATATAGTAGCATAAATGATGGAACAATCGTCTTTTTTTATCTCTCATTTTCATTCCATATTTCACTAAAGAATATTGCACTTCAAATAGTAAAATAATAATTAAAATATTTGCAATAAAGGATAAAGCGTAAATATAGATTATATTTTTCCGCACTACCACAGCTTTATACATTTCGAGAAATGTATAAAACAACCAGTTTTAGAAAATTTTAAACAATTAAAAATTTAGATAAAATCAGAATTTTTAAAAATGTGGCTTATCAAAATAATAATAGGGAGAAACTTTTTGATGTTATTCTGATGAATTTTATATTACTATGGCACAAACGAGATGAGTATTAATGGAAATTATGATTCAAAATTCATTAACATATTGATAAATCTATTCAACTGGAGCGTTATTATATAATTCTATAGTCTATCAAAAGCAGAAGGGCATATATCGGTCTCACGAAGGGAATTCATTATGGTAGAATAATCATCACCTCTATATTAAATGATATTAAAGTTAATCCAACTATTGATATCTATAAAATAATTTCTCATCTACATTTACCTAGTAGTATATTTATTTATATGCTAAAATTTATATGCATAAAATTTGAAAAATAAAAGTGGCATCATAAATATAATATTTTTTAATATGACATACTGCTAACTGACATATCTGAACAACCAGCTGCGCTGGCTAAAGGAAGGAAGATTTTGGAAATAAGTAAACAAAATAACTATATAATTTGTTGAATATCCTTTAATTTTTAAATATTTAAAAAATGATAAAAGGGATATAAGCATATTTTGTTTTCTTTTTTATTTCAAGCATAGTAGTAGATGGACACTATGTATAACAAAAATTAGAAAACATATGTTTTGACATGCTAATTTCTAAAAATTGTTTAGCTACTAAATTTTTATTTATAATTTACCATTTATTGATAAGAAAATAGCCAAACAACTTCAGACAGTGAATTTAAATTCAAGACAAATCCGGAACTCTCTTTCATTTCAAATCATCTAACACACCATTACTAAAAAATTAACCTTTAACATTAAGTTGATATATACTGATTGAATTATGATGTGAACTTGCAAATTGGTTTGGTATTCATCATGTAATAAAATATTTGCTCATACTGAGAATTTGTAGGGAAAAAAAATCTGTACTGTTTTATTTTACACTACATGAAAACACCATTGTGAAAATTATAAGTAATATAGAATGAGCTTTAAAATCCTTATTTTATTTTGTATACATATGGTATACTCAATTAAATTCTTTAGAACTAAAAAAAATTAAATAAAATTTATATGTATTGAAGATTTAACGGGTTGTATCTTGAATATATGTCGCCATTTACAGTGTTAATTTAGAGAATGAAACATCTATAACCTTACTGAAGAGCAAGAAGTTCTCTGAAAAATTGCTTAGTTAAGCTGGTTTCCCAATATTTAATTATATTTCATCAAAAGATAGTTAAGGAAGAATAAAATGAACTGTGTTCTTCATTACTTAATTGATACATTTTCATTCGTTATTAAGAAAGCATCATTTTTAATGAATATTTATACAATGATAATTTGAATCTGTTGGCTTATATTTATATATTTAAAATTTTTATTAGCCGTGATCTAATTGGTTAGCTGAATGGTTAAAATTTATCTTTTCACCTCTAAAAACCATCATTTCTATTATATATTTTCTCTGCATTGCGTTTTTTTCTGATAGGTAAATTATTTCAAGTAGCAATATTCTAATCATAAAAACAAACGATGTAATTCCGGCGTCCTGGCATAGGGGTAGCGCATCTTCCCCGTGATCTGGGCGTCCCGGGTTCGAATCCCGGTTCTGGCATGATTGTTCTTCATCTGTGTTCTATCTGTGAGGTGTGTGAATGTGACCCCTGTAAAAAGGGGCTGTTCAAGCGAATGTGTGAGTTTCATCTTCATATGAGCTAAAAGTCAGACTTCTGCCCTCTGGTGCTCAGGGGTCTTTACCCTCAGAAGCTACTGCACCCCCTTTCATCATCTTGCATTTCTGAGTGCCATCTACATGAAATATATCCTAACCCTACAGAAGTAATTACTATGAACCCATGTCTGTTCTACGTTGAAATAGTAGATCTTTGTAATGCACGTCGGTGTCTTAAATTGAAAAATAGTTACCATACGAGTCTATTTCAAGCCGCTCCGCTGTTAACTAGTTTTTCTTTGAATTATATACTTTCAAACGACATCAGATTATTATTCGGTTCAACTGATAACGAGATGCAAAAATTCTGATACTTGCTCCTAGACAAGTTATTTTTATAAAACTGTTTCCATTTAAAGTAGTGAGAAATTGCGGTGCTATTGTAACACGGTAATGTGGCTTTCATCAATTGCACGCCATCAATAAGCAAATTGATATTCAACTGATAATTAATTGATAATCGAACTAAACGAAACAACCCCTGATTTTGAATCGTTTGATTAAAATGGTTAACCGCTTGGGTAAAAGAGTAGAATCAGTGGCATAAAGAAAAGAGGTACTCGAGGCATAACATGATTTTTCACTTCATTTTCATTGCAGCGATTTAGGGAGTTTAACCACTGCGTCTACCGCGTTATTAGGGAGACGCGGATCCAAATTTTTTTCGTCCCCTGAGCATATTTCGTTAAAAAATTAAGTACAAATTCAATGATATTTTGTCGCCGTATAGGGATATATTACAATGGCACTCAGAACGTTTATATTTCTTTAGCTATCTGTCGCTATTTAATTGTGTTGAATGCACATACGTAAGATGTGCATTCAACCCAACTCACGCGATGTTATACCAGAGTGCGCAAAGTAATGAAATATTGTTACAAGTTATGATTGATGTATTATTTTTAAAATTGAAGGAATCTAAAACGATTGAGAAATAGTTTAGATAAATAATAGCAAATTTGCTTTTAGTAGCCAGATAACAACTCTTATAGTCTGGTTCTTTTCAAAGTAAGAATGGCAACAAGTACAACCATTATGAGTTCATTTTTTAAAAAATGATAAAATAGTTCAAACACAATGAAATGAATCTAAAATAAATGCTTTAAGAATAAAAATCAGCACTTTTAATGAACAATTAATAACTTTTTAAAGTAGTTGCCATAATATATTAAAAATATTTTGCAGTTGATGAAGTAGTGATTTCATAGTCGCACTTACTAAACCGCTAAAAGTAGAGAAACGCTTGAATCTGACCAATACCCCCGTAAAATTATATTTAATGCTTTATTATATGAAATTTTTATAGTACGAAAACGATATTTATTGGATTATATACTCCTTTTGAAATGAACAAATGCAGTTTTTATGTTCTTACATGTGTAAAAAAAAACAAATATTCTTTCAAAGCAAAATAATTTTAAGATACTTTTATTTCAGATTATATTTTTTGCATAAAAACCGATGCAGATTATCGCTCTAAAATAGCGATACTCTTCTTTTCTCTGGAGAGTCGTATATAACAATATCATATGACTAAAATACCAAGAAGTCTCTAGCGTTCGGTCATACTAAGATTAAGTCAAATAACATTATTTGTTTGGAAAAATCATATTGGTTTTGAACGATACTTCAAACGGAAAAATTTGTATTTGATGGTAATTTTTAAAAAATATTCCCATATTCTACATAGAATAAAAGTTTTTAAAGTGCTATGTGAAATGCTTGTTGGCCTATTAATTAAATTGATTTTTCTCATTCTCATTAAATTCATGAAAATCAGTAAAACTATATGCTTTTCTTATCTATAGTTGTAAAGAACGAAGACAATAATCGGAAGAAAGAGATGCACTCACTTTTCTCAAAGTTAGCGAAGAAGTGGCCGAAGTTGGCTCGAAAGAGATGATCGTCTGGAAGCGAGAGGGAGGTCCGACCACGGGAAAACTCAAACTTTTTCGGAGAGAGATTGGCATCGCGCCCTGGCTTTATATGAAGCGGGCCGCCCGGTATTCTATCCAATGGGCGTCGGACAGGGCAAAAGCGCATGCGTAGCCCTCCTCAAAGTTTGCCTCCCTGCGGGGGCGGAAGGTGGGGCGTCCCGACAAACTTTGTGCACTAGTAGAAGGAGAGGTCTTTCTTACTTATCGCTTTATTACAACGATTGTTCTTTTTTCTTTCCATTCCATCTTTTTTGGTGTCGTTTCAAAAAGCAATTTAGGAAGGGAAGTTCAGTGATTGAGTTTTTGGAATGATGTTTGAACACTTATTTTTTTGAGGGGGAGGACCACCCTGTTGCTATTTTTGTGCCCTGCGAGAAACGGTTGAGTGCACGTGGATTGCAATATACATTTAGATGGAGAGAGAGGTTTGCGATATGTGGGCTGAAACGGAATGCATTTGCTAGAGAAGGGTGAGTTATGGAATTTTAAATAACGAATAGATATGTGCTTATCTGAAGGGGAACGGTACAACCGCATAGTAAAAGAAAATTTTATTTCACTGCCAGCACAATGCATAGCATTTTAATTCATTACTAAGTTTGATTAGTGTAAACTATGAAAAACTATATCATACAAATTTTCAATAAGGCCTTATCTTGTTTTACATTTGCCATATGTTAAAAAGAAAAGTTTCGGAGATTGATAGTGGAAAGTTTAAATGAATCTCAACTCTTAAGGCTATTCCAAATGTATTCAAGATCCTATATTATATCTCATAATGATTTTCCTTATTTCTTTCTACATTTGCGTTTTGAAATGACGATAATTATTACTATAATATTCAGTAAAATAAAACAATCGTACATGAATTCGAACCCAAAACAACAAGGCGTTGTACGATGTAAAATGCTTTTAAGAATACTCATGTCTATGAAGATGAAAATTAACGTCATTTTCACATTATAGATTCCACCGAAGAACCTTCGTGTAAGCGGATGTAGCACACGTTAAATCCGTTGGGGCCAAACGTCCTCCCACTGGTGTGGAGTGGATGTTTGGAGAGGAGGCTGCCAGATCAGGTGTCTTCCTCGTCATCTGACAGTGGTTCAAAATGACGAGGTCCACCCCAAAATAGTTCTAGTATTGCTTTAAAACGTGATTTAATATAACTAAACTAAACCAAACTTCACATTATAATTTCTAATATAATGAGGTAACAATTATCTGATAGTATATAAAATGAAATATTTAAACAATATAATAGTCATTCATTATTTAAATAGTATCGTGAAATTTGACTTTTCTTATATGTTTATGATTCATTGCATTTTAGTGCTGCAATTTAACTTCCAGTAATTCAACTAGTTATTGTAAATTGTAACCTGTTAAAATATCTCTGTGAAAATCGTCGTCATGCATCAAAAAATCATAATCTCCAATCCTCCATATACGCTTTCATGTCAGCACTCCAACACCTACTGATACGACCTGTGAATCGACCAGACACTCCTCGCTTTAATACATACTGCTAGCTGAAATATTAAATGCCATAATATCTGATTCAGGTACTAGCGATAATTTATTTGGTTTAGAACTAGGCATTCTGAGTTGACACAAATATGGATATTCCAAATACACTCACTTCGTGTAGTCAACACTCCAATACTATCGATACGATTTTTTAATCAATCAGACACTTCTCACTAGAACCTGTAATGAATATTAAATGTCTCAGTTTCTCATGCAAGCATTTCTGATGATATTGCTTAAATGTTCTGAGTTATAAAAAAAATTCAGTATGGTTAATCATGATTAGGTAGATATCGCTTTAGAAAATAATCATGCATTAAATTCTTTTAAAAAGAAAAATCACTCTTATAGATCAAAATCATAAGCAAATTAAAATATAATCGAGTACCCTATTTAAATAAAAAATAAACTAAAACGAATTTCTATAACGAGAACATAATTTGTCCTTGTATATACTGTGTGTGTTTGATTTACTGGTTTTTGAACGATCAGACTTTTAAAAAAACATCATTTAGACCAGGATAATTCATAAGGAATTCTTGTTAATTATTATTGGTTTAGAAATTAATTTCACGTAGTTATTTGGATTGGTTAAATTAACATTGCGTATTAGATTAATACAACAGAAAACTGTTTTAGTTTTAATTTAGTAATATTTAAACAGATATGCCACAGAAGTGTGGCAAGAGAGTGCCAGTTCCAGTATTCTCCTCGTCATCTGCCACAGTTCCAAATTTTGATATTCATTCCAAATGAGACCTAAGGCTGCTACAAAACAAAACGTTAATAAAATTGAAACTGAAAATTCAAACCGAGACACTGAAATTTGATCATCATAATTGTTCAAAAGCTTGAATCCACTAGTACATTACAATCAATTTACTTACTAGCTGCCTTTGACGACCAGATAGTTATGTCATGAGCTACTTTTCTAGATTTTAAAAAATTGATAAGAAATATTATATATATTAAAGCCACTTAATAGTGTTACTTAATAAGACTTAAAAATGTGAATTTAATGGAAACCAAAATTTACGTTGTAATACTCCTTTCGAAATAAAGCATATAATGGCGAAATAACAGTTGTTAAATTAGATGATAAATTTGGCGAGTTGTTCGAAAAAATTGATTTGGTATCAATTATTGTATTGTATTTTAAATCTAATCAAAATATTATCTAAAAAATAATTAAATGTTGGAAGGTCGAAATAATAAATTTGTAGAAAGTAAAAATTTCTTTTCATTTTCATTCAAAATATTTGATAGAAAATAAACCAGAATTATAATAATTGCAAAATTATAAAGTAAATTATAATACATTTTGAAAACAAAGCAAAAAAGCAAATGTCCAATCATAACATAATAAAAATATCAAAATAGCAATTTCACTGTAAAAAACTTATCAAATTAAATAAAAAAATTTACATTCAACGAACTTAATTGAGAAATATCAAATTGCGATTAAATGAACTGCTTTGTATTTAATATACTTTTTTAATGTGCCAAACAGAAAAAATTCCATTATATATATATATATATATATATATATATATAAATTTTTTTTTTGCAATATTAGAACAAATATAAACTTTTACAAAAATATTAACAAAATAAGACTCAGAGAACGAAAAATAAATATAAATAAATTATAAATGAATTAACGGAAGTTAAAAACTGGAACATAATATATCTTCTCATTTCACATGAATATTCTAGGAAATAAATCTCGTAGAATGCAGCACACTATAGGCATAAAATTAGTTCAAGCTTCATTGCATATAAAATATTGATGCAAACCATAAAAAATGTAATAAATTCAGGGAAAATCGTAAAAAATTTAAAGGAATTTTTAAACTTAAATATGTTATAAACGTCATTTTAGTGCGATGATGTCCTCGGACAATACGGCTTAAAACCCATCAAAAAATTTGTTTAATTTTTAGTTAACTTTTGGACATTTAAAAACTGACAGTGACCTTCTATTTGCCCTGAAGAACAGCTTACCGAATTTTATAAAAAAAAGACTCGGATGATAGAATTTTTTATAAGCATACATGCAAACACGCAAACATACACAGACACACACACACACACACATAGATATATATAATTCACACATACGCACACACATATATAGATATATATAATTCACACACACATATATATACATAATCAGAAGTAGCCTATTAGTCACTATAATAATAAAATACAAAGAGATATCTCCTGCTTTTCAACATACGATGTTTGTACCTATTACCCTATCATTATACCTATCATTTACAAAATATACAATTCTAATTCAGTTTTTATAAAAATGCTGCACTTTAAAGCATCTCGGTCATAAATGTATTTGTGAAATTTTGGATTTAAAATGACTCTATGATAAATTAATTAACTCAAAGATGTCGTAAATGAACTGGAATCCTAATAGTCTCTTTTTTTTTTTTTTTAGTATTCAAAAGAAAGGCTTTAGGATTTTCAAAAATAAAAATAAAAAAAAATCTTCTGAGCAAGTCATGTAAAACTGGAACCTAAAACACTATCTGTTCTAAAAATGTGAAAAGCTTGTTTTAAATCCCCCCTCCCATAATATGCCTGTTAACATCACTGATAACAATTTTGATTACTAATACTCATAATTTTAGCTTCAATTGCTTCAATTCTTAGAAGTAACAATCAACTAAACTCTCCAAATTAATTTCTTTCTTGAAATGTTTATAGCGTATTGTAATGGTTTCCGTGTAGTAGTTTTTTTAATAAATTTTCCTGAATTTGAATTTAATATTTAGAATCATAACAAAAGTAATTATAATACATAGGAGATCATTAACAATAACTTAATACAGAAAAAATAAAATATTCTGAAATAAATCATGATATTACTAAAAAGCATAAATAAATTATATGCAATATAAGCAATAAGCAATGATAAATTAACATCTCTGAAAAAATATTCATTCCGTGTCGTGTTATTTAATGATCAGAACTACAACTCATTTCGTAAGAACCATATAACTCCACCCATGACCATTGTAGATATTGTTTATCATCCCTATATTTGTCAAATATGTCATCAAATACATGAAATACAAGCTCTAATGTCACAACAAACGTGTTCGGATAACAAACGACAGGTGGTTTTAATAGCACCCTGCACGCTTTTCTGGATGTTTTCAGATTGGATACACTCGCGTAAACAAGATCAATCCTATTGAGAACAAATATGGCATTTCTTTTTCCAAACAAAACATGTCTTTGCTGTGTTCTGAATGAGTTTCATGATGGATTATACGAGACCTCGGCATGCGTGGTGTGTTGCCATTCTTCTCCACATAATTTAAGCCCGTGTTCATTCCGTGAAGTAAACCAAACGATTCGTCTTTTCATAATCGATTCAAAGCGTTCGGGAGACGACAACTTAAACACACGTTACAGAACTTTTGTTTCAACCTGTCCCTATCAATTTTACCACCGAAAGTAACGGAAAATTGGATATATTTGGGCACCCACAGCTGAGGAGGCAGAGAGGTGGGGAGGAACGATGGTAGATAACCTAATCTGTTATCTGTGTCGGAATTTTTGTGAGTATAAAAATTCAGTTCTTTGAAACGAGGGCAACTGGGTTTCCATTTACATTCTCGTGAGATTTCTTTAAATGGAGGAAAGCATCCAAAATAACAAAAAACAAGTCGATGTTTTTGAAGCACTGTTACGAAGAGGTTTTCATTCATATCTATAAAGAAAAATTCAATGGTGAAGAAAAAATATCCAAATATCCATTTTATATATTTTTTTCTATCAAATCTACCATAATTTTCAGTAATTTTGATTATTTGTAGATAAAAGTCAAGTTGTATAAATGAAATTTCGTGTGTGATCTTGCGATTACAATTGTAACTGTTAGTATAATTTTTGTTTCGAACGGTCGATCAAAAAGAGACCAAATATGCTATTAGCTCTCCGGTACATTTCATTTCTGAGTTTTCGCCTTTACATGCTTCTGAAAGTACAGATTGACAGACAGTCACTCCTTGACGAATCTGGTTCCAATCTTTATAATTATTTACATTTTATCTATTGCAACTATTTTATCCCAATGATTAATTCTTAAAATTATGAAATTCGGTGCTGTATAACCGCAATGTAACCTGACCTTAGAGAGAGTGAAACCTCTTATCAATCAATTCAAACTAAATTCCTTGTATTTATAAAGGATGAGATATATTTGAGGTGGAAGAATCGCATATTTTCTCTTTCATTTTACCATCATTTTGCGTGTGAGAAACTTAAAATTCTATTTCAGCACTTCCTTTGTTTATCATAAAATAGGTCGAAATACTTTGAATTAGAACAATTGCTCCTCCGACTATAAACAGCTATAATTTCCTTGCAAAAAAAGATATGAAACCAGTGGAAGTGGTTTTTCTCGAAACTTTCTCTCTTATTCCTTAAAAAAGATCATTCCTTTAAATATTTTGTACTCAATAACGTATTGAGGATTTATTTTAGAATAGTAATTTTATCTTAGTAACTTTAAGAAAATTATAAGCTTTTTTCTCATTTATGTATTATGATTATGATCTCAATGCATCTAAGTTTGCACATAATATTATTTAAGCAGACACTCAGTGGATATAAATGCTGCACTAACTAAATAAGCATAACGAAGTAGATGGGATTCTTTCCGAATATATTTGCCAAAGTTTAATAGTATCCTAATCTATCTATCTATGTAGGATTGAAAGATTGAGTTTTTTCGTAAGTTTTTTTTATTTGTTTGTTTGAACCTTATGCAATTCCACATCACTTTCAGAATAAAACTAAATTTAGTACACATGTTCCTTAGCACCTGGAAATATTAACTGTGTCGGCGTCATGGCATAGGGATAGCGCGTCTTCCCGGTGATGTGGGCGCCCCAGGTTCGAGTCCCGGTTTGGGTATGGTTGTTATTCCGTTGTTCTATCTGTGAGATGTGTGAATGTGCCCTCTTGTAAAAAGGGGTGCTGCAAGCGAATGAGTGGTGTGTGAGTAGCAAAGTCGTACTCTTTGCCCTAGTTGGCGCTACTATAAAAACAAGAGACGCTCCCCCTCCGGCTTAAATCACTGTCTTCGTAACAGCGGCCTTGTCCGTGGCAAGTGCCATAAGAAACAACAACTGTTTTAACTGTGTTATTAAAATTTGCTACGTTCTCCTAAAGGGAGTGAAATTGGGGTAGAATGACTTTACGTCTTTCTGCCATAATTTTGGAACATATCATCTCACAAAAAAATTATTTCCATGTTATCTAAAACTTTAAAAGATTAGATTTCCGACGATATAAAATTCATTTCTATATGAATATTTCTCTATTTAAAAATATAGAGCAAATAAACGATGTTGGAGCCGTGGATAGAGTGGCTAATATTTAATAATTCTTAAAATATATTATTTTACAAATTTATTTATTTATTTACGTTCTTCTGACACAACTTCGGGACATATTATTGTACAAAAATTATTTCTACGTTTTTTAAAATTACAAAAGATTAGGTTTTTAATGAAATAGATTTCATTCCTACGTTCTGCATTCTGTTCATACACATTCTGTTTCTTTGATTTTTATATAAAGAACAACTAAACGCTGTCGCAGGCGTTGATAAAGTAGCTAGTAATTTAAAATTCTTAAACTTTATATATAAAGTAGCTAGTAATTTATAATTCTTAAACTTATATATATACTCAATCATGTGAAAACATGATGTTGATTTGGTTTAGTGTTTTTAAAACCTCAAAATGCACAGACAGAAAATTGGTGTATTATCTCTTTTGAGGCTTTTTCGCTCTTTAGGTTATTAGAAAATAATTTTAAAAAAAGGTTGTCATATTTGGCGACATATCCCCAACAAAAAGTTACAACTTGGTGCGAATGTCCGGCCATGTACCCGATTCTCTTATCTGGCCAATAAAGGGCATGATCGTAAGAAGTGATCAACCGATGAAACATAGAGAAGAAAGTGGAAATGAACGCTTGGGGGGATTTATCGAAAGTTATATTATATATATTGCAGCTTGAACAATTTTGAGATGGCGGGAGGGGGGGAACCATCACTTTTCAACAAGCTGACGATTGCGCAATACAATAGCAACATAAACCAGAAACCAAAACCTGTCCAAACCAGTTTAAACAGGATTTTTAAGGCGGGAATTCTGGCCTCGAGATGAAGTTTTGGAGTTCAAACGACATTAAGATGGGGAGGAGGGGAGTCTTTTTCTAAATATCTAAGCTGCGTAATCTGATAGTCATGCGATTGTTTAAAACCGGTTTAAACTGGTTTTCACGAAAAGAAATTCAGGACTTGAAAAAAAACCCTTAGAACTAGATTAATTTTGAGATGGTCAAAAACCATCGCTTTTCTAAATGTTGGTGATTGAAAAATATGAGTCATGTGAGAACGCGATGTTTTTCTGTCGGATTGAAAACCGACTTAAAAAAAACTTATGTTTTCACATGATAACTTTTAATTTAGGACAGCAGATTTCAATTTTTTTATTCCTTGTCCTTTTCTCTTTATTTATTTACGTTCTTCTACCACTACTTCGAAATATACTGTTACGAAATATATTATTAAAAATTATTTCTACGTTTTTATAAACTTTAGAACTTTTTTAGGTTTTCAGTGATAGATTTCATTCCTACATGACTATTTTTCTACTTTCATTTGCAGAACATATAAATACTATTGGAGTCTTGGATACAGTGGCTAGCATTTAAAAGTTTTTAAAAATTTATATATTTTCACATTTATTTTCTTCTGTAACTAGGTTAAGAATATATTTTTAATCAATCTGTCTGCGGCATGGTATTTTTAATAGAAAATCCACCACGATTTTAAACAATATGACATAAAATAAAAATAACAAAGAACAAATAAAACTATATATTTATAGCCTTTTAATTTTCTTTTGAAATAACACATTGCATCATTCCCCTAAAAAACACCACGACAAACCAGAAATAAGTGCATATTAAAAAAATAAGATTTAAAAATTGAGTCACAAATTCACCTATCACAGCTCGCCTGCTATCATGCCCATCCAACAGTCTTCTGAAAATGTCAAATTTTATTTTGAACGTCAAACGAGAACAATATCTTAAATGCGTCAGTAAAAGAACTATTTATGACAAAACTGTCTCCTTAATTTTTCCTTTCTTATTTTGGTAAAACTTCTTTAGAACGTTTTAGGGATATCTTTATTCTCAAAAATAACCGCAGTGACGCACAAGTGGGTATAAAGCAAAATGGAAGAAGTTTGAGCAATGGAATAAGTAGGACTTCTAAATTTAGCCTTTGGATTAAATGTTTGATATTTTTTCCGTGAAATAACTAGGAAAGCAGAGTTTAATAAGCACGTCTTTACAATAAACCAGGAATTATAAATGAATTTCAATTAGCTTTCTTTTAAAAATTAAAATTTGAACAGCGAACTGCAAATTCTCTTGAAGGGAGATGATCATTTTTTAAGTGAAATTTTATTTATTCTTCTTCTTCCCCCCGATTTCACTTTCATAATGAGAGGAAGCACTTTGTTCGTTAATAAAATAGGAGTTTTCCAAGGTCGAGACTTTTTTTAAGTTTGGAAAAAACGCGTCTAATTTTGTCGCATTTTGACAGCGTGCCTCAAATCATGTAGAATTAGGGAACCTTAAGACCCTTACGGAATGCAATCCCCTTTTAATTGAGAGCAATGAAATGCTTCCACTTCAGGTGGTTTTTTTTACTTCCAACTTTTTTACACCACTCAAACCTTGGGCGGTAAAAAAGTGAAAAGCAGCTCTAATAATTATCTCTTATTTTGTGTTTTCTACAATTGCGTGAATAAGGATTCAAGAATAAAGCGCGTTCGTCGATTGTAAGGAGACACGTTGCGCAAAGCTATGGACAAGTTTAATGTATTCTTTCGCTAAAGAAAGAAGGAAGCCAAAATAAATAATGAGGCTGAAAATCATAACATCAACAAGTTAGAAACCAAGACTAAATTTCACATCATCTTTCAGATTTTAGAAATGAAATAATGACATTAACAATCACAAGTTATTTGCTGACTTCATTCTCACGTTTTGCTTGCAAGTTTATGATCGAATAGTGAAGTTGTATTAGAAATGCCAGAATTTGAAGAAAACACATGATTCGGTATGTACTCTTCAAATACCTAAAGAAATTCCGAATTACTTCATTACTTCCGATACAAGCATATATAACGGTCATCAACATCACATATGCTAAATATATTTAATAGAATATTGTATCGAACCCGTGAATTCAGAAGACCGAAATCAGCTTAGAGTGTTAGATCTCCTGAATATTTACTAAACGCGAGCTTCAAAAGTTCTTGTGTGGATACTGTCTGGGATTTTCTATCAAAGTGGAAGGAATGTATAGGTATTGACCTTGTCATTTGAATAAATCTCAAGTTTAAGAAATATTCTAAATTTTTATCAACAGTTTTCTTTAAAAATTGAAGTTTTTCCTATTAAAACAGAAACTGTGCCTGCCTAAGTGGGTTGTTATCCTTTTAACAATATCTCAGATCTCATTTTCACAGATTAACTAATGAAAAAATAACGATAGAAAATATCATGCACATTGGGAGAATACTTAAGATTATTATTTGCATTACAATTAATAAGTGAATATACAGTAACATAAGAAGTTTTGTTTAGGATCTCTATCCGTAGTGTTCTAGAACAATCAGATTGAAACTAATCCTTAAAATAATGAGACAAATAGGGACCCACTAACAGAAAAAAAGTGCAACTTCGAAAAAAGTATTAAAAAAAAATAAAAAAACGCTGAAAGAAAATATTGGCAATGATTTTTAATTTTCTTCACGTCAGCATAAATATGAAATAATAAAAACAACAAACTTCATATCAGCGACTTTGTTGCTTATTTATGTTTAGGTTTGTTATTGTTTTAATTTGAGCATAAAAAACATATAGAAGCATATGTTCTAAACTCCGAAATAGAAGTTGGTAATTGACATCTGATAATAACGCACATCAAAAGGACGGAGCTATTTTTAGCTTCTCCCAGCATTACAGACAGTAGTGGATGAATATATATATTGATGAGGACAAAGCAAACAAATGACTTTCTACTATTCATTCTTCTTTATATTCATAATTTCTACTTATTACGCGAATTAATTTCCTCTAATAGATTTTAAATTTGACAATTATTTGTGAATCTTTTTTACCAAGTTTTTAAACCCTAAATAGGATCTTTAGACCTTTAAGATTCAATTCAGCAATTTTTTTTAAAGAAAACATTCTTTTTCTGTTATCGGTAGTGGATATTTCTATATATTAAGAAAGTACCATCGAATTTCGGTTTATTACAAATATGCTATTGGCTTTGAAAAAAAAAAGAGTGTCCAAGATGTTTTGAATATATTGCAAAATAATATTTTAAAAAAACTGGGAACTATGATATTTTTTGGTTGTCATGTATTAAAACAAGATTCCTCAAGTTTTGTTCCATGACATTTTTAATTCAAAAGAAAGTGATTAAATCAGTCAAAGCTGATTTAATCACTTTCATTTTAATCATTTTTATTTATCTTCTAACATTAACATTATTCATTATTTTTATTTATCTTCTAACAGTATCATAATTCAACCATGATTCTAACTAGTAATCATGGTTGAATTGTCGATAACAGACGATTAATTTAGAAGCACCTTTTATATCATACAATAAATTAAAATGCTATATACTTATGTATTAATGACTCTTCACTAATTTACTAATGTAATTGTTTTTTCATATAACTTAAATCTCTAATCTTATTTTTAATGCATACAACTTGATTCTAAAAGAAGATAATTGAGAACTAATCTATAAATCAATCCAAAATTATTTCAGAATTATTATTCATTATTAAGCACAATATCAGTAGAATTTCTATGAGAAATGCTATTAAAAATATAATCATTTGAATATTCCATTTCGATTTGGCACTCAAGCTATATCATTACATAGAAAATGATCCCAGTTAACTAAAGACAACCTTCTATTTCAATATTTTAATATTTATCTTAAAATAATAAGGTATTAAGATATTGGATTTTTTTAGTTGAGAATTTAAAATGAAAATTGAAAACTTCGAAATTAGATTAGAAATTTAAAAAATATCAATTAATTATATCTAGAATTCCAGTTATTTTTGATATTTTAATTAATTTATTTCAAGCAAGTTCTAAAGGATATTGTTACAAACCTGGATTATTGCTTCCCAGCACGGTTAGTTCAATTACGGGAAAGACTGTTTTACGATCAGCCCTGTGGATGCTGATCGGGTGTCTCATCAGTAATCTCAGAGCTTGGGGACAAATTTGGCGACCCTTTGGCGACTTGGCGGTTAATTTGGCGACAAAATAGAAATTACTGGAAACTTCGAGAATTTTATCGATCCATCCAATAGGAACTGAGATGCGCCTGATTGGTCCGAGAACCTTCTCGGCCTGCCTCCCGGGAGCTATAAAACGCCACAATCTCAAACTGCAATAAATTGGAGTTAGAATAACCGTGTCTGTAGACGGAGTCGAAATCGTGAAACGAGTCGTCGAGAAAATAACGAAGCAACGGCGGAATAGTTCAGCGTTGTGTAGAGAATTTCAGCCGTTTGGAAAGACCGTAAAGCGAAGTTCCGAGGATCCCCTCTCCTGCTAAATTCTGTCTGGCCGCTTTGTGAGCTGTGGGCGATTACTACTTGTAGGCTACTGTCTGTTGTTGTGTGCTGCTTTGTGTTCGTCTCGGGTGTACATAATTGTCGTCTCTGTGTACTCGTGTCCTTTGTGTTAATAAATGTCGTCGTCGTTTCCTACTAAAGGACTATATTTCTGCATCGACCGTCAAATCTTAAAAGAACCCCAAAGAAAGGAAGGAAGTCCGTAACAATATATTACTCAATCATTGAAAGCTCTCATATTCTTTGTTGTTATGTATCAAGAGTCTGAGTCAATTTCGGAAGAAAAGGGGGGGGGAGGATCGATGACGTAATACATAGCACAAGACAATGAAGTCAGACGCCATGCATGTAAAGATTACCTCAGAACTATGACGTCATTTCAAAGGGTGCTATTTTTTATTTTGGTCATCAAATTTTTTTTAATTTATTTATTTCTTTTTGATGGGGGAGGGGAAATAATATAACAAAGAAAGTTGCGTGAGGGTTCTAACTCATTATCAAGTGAATTAACTCATTATCAAGTAACTCGGACCATTATAACGGACAACTCATTATGAAGTGAAATGCATCAAATACGCAGCGCAAATTCTTTTTGAAAACCATTGAGTGTATTGTAAAATTGATGGTAAAATGGTAAGCGTAAAACAGCTTATAGCTAATTGTCATACGCTGGGATTTTTATCATAAAATTATAATAAGTTTTATCGTAAGAAAGCAGTTATTTTTATCATAAGTTAACCCATGTTACATGAGTTAACTTTGTTGACTGATTTATGAAATAGAACATTGCAGAAAAAGTCATCTATTGTTAAGTCCATTTTTTCAAATTTTATTTTTCAAAAATCAATGAACCCTAATATTTTATGAAAACGTTTGAATCCCAAAGCAATCAAATAATGAAATATCAATGATTTTACCTTGAATACTACACTTCATAAAAACGAATAGGGTGGAATACGTATTTATAAGCTATCATTTCTATAATGTCGGTATTCTGACAAAAGTATTATTTTAATAATAAGGGTAAAACTTTAATTATTTTCGATCCGAAAAAAGTAGTTTCTTTGATTTGAGGACTTTGAAATTCTATGAACCCTATTTTAGATAGGCATGCATATTTAATTAAAAAAAGCTGTATGACCCGAAACTCATACGAGGGGAGTAAAATAATAATATTTTTTAAATAAAAACATAAAATAATAACATGTTTATTATAACGCCCTAAAAACGCCAAGAAATTAAAATACCTTGAAGGGCAATTTTCTAAATGACAAAACAAAACTTTTCGATGCAAGTGCAATTTTTTAGAGGAGAATATTTTACAAATGGATTAGAAGTGATCTTAATTTCAGTAATGTAACCATGGGAAATTTTTTTAACAATCTCGGTATACTGATGTATTTCAAAGACTGAAAAAACACTTAGTAAAAAAATGAATAGAAGAGAGGGTTTTTTTAATTGATTTATCAATTAGAGAAAACAGGAAAAACAAATTTGTGATAGAAGAAATCACAATTTAAATTATCAGAATTCTGATTTAGTACTAGTGATTGATTATCAAAATAAAAAGACATCAAAGGTCCATTCAAAATTGATAAACGAATGAATTGTTGATTCCCCCCCCCCTCTTGAAGCGTATTTGGCTAAGTTGCGCCAAACACTTATCTAAAATAGATTGCGTGTAGCCAAATACAATCATAAACTGACTTTTAATAGCTGAAAATAATAAAGCAGGATCAAATCCTCACAGATATTTCTAGATATTCAGAAAATAAACATGAAAAAGGAAAAATGAATGACGACGAATTGAATGAATGAATCAAGTGAGTGAAACAGTACGCTCTCGATATTCTGTATTTTATTTCCTTGTTTCTATACGAACTGAATAGCGTAGGTTGAATGTATTCTCAATGTAATCCTACTATAAGATTTCAGAATCTGGTTGAATTCGATATTAGATAGATTGATCCATACTGAATGTTGGATTCTCTAATAAAATATCTAATATATTCTTCGAAAAATGTTCAAAATTAGGATAACTGTGCATAACAATTAAGAATACTAGCAACTTTATGGACTCTTGGGATCGTATTTTATTATATTTACTACAAGATAGCACCAATGATTTCAAAACAGAATTTAATTAATTGATAGTAAAGTTCTGAAAATATTAAAATAATGTACTGCCATAAACCATAAACACATGGACGCATTTCCAAAATTCTTAACTTCTAAAAGCGAATTAAAAAAACGATTAAAAAATATACTATCAAAAACAAATATTTAAATAGAAATGATTAAAAATCAAAGTCACTAAATCAGTTTTTACTCAAATAATGACTGCGTTTTTTATACTCACCCCCTGGCACATGAATTTATTTCACCTGATTTTGTACATTTATCGTTAATTTGATTCTTGTACAATTAGGATTTGAGATATTGAAGCATCTCTAAAAGATTTTTACATTTTAAAAATTTAATTATGTTCATTTAGTTGCAGACTTAAAACTAAAAATTCAGTAATTCGATGCTCTTGCCAGACACGTCATTGTATGCGAAAGTGTTAAGGTAAACAGGGCAATAACTCTTGACAAAAACAACAGAAAGAAAGAAAAATGAATTCGATGTTTTATCAAAAATGGGTGAATAAAGATTGGATAAAAATATCTACTGTTGAAGAAGACACTGATAAAATGAATAATAATATAACAATTAATGTTTCTAGAAATCCTCAATAGTCTATATATAAATTGAATAAATCTGTTTTTAAAGAATGAAATAAGTAATTCAGTAAAATGTCCTTTCTGTAAATAACAATTGTTTCTAATATTTATCTAAATACATGCATGAATAAGCAATTATTGAAATTTTAAAATTTTCAGACATCATATACATTTGCAATGTTTATTTCCATTAGCCATAGCTTTCTGTGTCAGAAGAAAATCCAATTATTCTCTCAGACGAAGCAATCTCAATGTCTTCCCGGTCAGCAAGGGCCGGGAGAAAACTGTTTGTGCAACTGTTATTCACACTGCCGCCTCATCAATACTAACACGGTTAGCAATGGAAGTGCTCTCTTACGGTTGGTTAGCTTCTGTGATCCTGCAAGCTCGTGTTCGAAACGTCCTGAGAGCCGTATTAAGGCAGCTTGGGGTCTGGACCATTATTGAGAGACTCTAGGGTTTGAGACTAATGCGATTTACTCAAGGAAGTCACCTAGAGGTTTCGACAAAAGTCAAAGTCCATCGATGGGAGAATTTGGAGATAACTTAGACATTTCAATAATAATGCATGAGTTATATAATATATACATGAAATAATTCAATAAATTTTTAATATTTAATAATAAATTATTTAGAATCAACCTCAAATGATATTATTGATAAAAATGAAGAGTGTGTAGTCAAGTATATATGTGTAATCAAGTATATACTATGACTTACGAATCATATTTGCTCCTTGATGGACTATAAAGTAAGAAATTATTGTGATGAATCCTGCACATGTGAAATAACTTAACCCTTACTCTTTTATAATACAAATAAAAATGCATTGAATGAATGAAAAAAGTGAACAATTAAAATTGAATTTCAATTTTTCTTGGCCAATTCAACAAATGAAAATGATACTTTTATTGTTGCTTTTATTTTATATTTTAATTATTATATTTATTTTTTGCTTGGAACAATTTGTATTATGCCATTTTTCATTTTGTGAGAACTAATATTGTATTTTTGGGACGATGATGGATATACGGCTAAGGTTTTTACTAATTATGTTGAAAGTGGATAACCAAAGCTTGGTGATTAAAAACTATCTGCAGGATAATAAACCATTTTTCGAGTAAGTTTTGGAATGTAATACTTGCAGTGGCAGATTTAGGTATTTTGCGCATTATGAAGCCTCTTTTTAAATAAAATGGCCAGTTTAGATTCACATAGCCCAATTTCAACATGTTGGTGTAATATTTTTAGGTAAATATATAGGTAAATATTTAGGTAAATATTTTTTAAATATTATAGTGAAGAATTATTCTTTTTTATTCGTCTATTATGACTCCAGATTTCCAGACATCTATATTAAGCAACATTATTGAAGTGAACGTTCGGTTTTATGAAAATTCCAATAAATAATCAAGCGTAATGAAGCATGGAAAAACTTCGCACATTATATTTGATAAAATATTAGCATTGGCCCATTTAAGAAATTCTGCAGGAAGTACAGGATGTGTACTCTTATATCAAAGCGTGGACTAAAATTTAATACCTTGAAGATAAATAATCAAATAAATAAAAATAAAGTAAACGAACCTTTTATTGGCAATATCACGTAAAAATTGACCGAAACATTCCAACAGCCTGCCTTTGCTTCATTTATTTTGCATATTTAATTCTTTGTCTCGCAAACGACATTGGAAATCTTTTTTTTTTAATTTTCTTTTCCTTTCCTTTTAAAAATACACAGGAAATTGCTTTCTTAAATTGTATTTTATTCGTGACAATATTATCCTCATATCTTACAATTTATGAAAATTGTGATTTCTACTAACTTATTTATTTGGCAACTAGAAAAATAAGGCTTTTTAATCGGTCTGCTTGTGGTCCCCTTTTCAGTCCAGTGACCTGAGGCAGCTGACTAGTATGCATAACTGAAAATCCGCTAATGAAGTGAGTTTACAAAGAATGCTAATTGTCTCTGTAACAGATTCTATGTAATTGTAATAAAACAGAGAAATTCGTTAAATTGGGAAACAAAAAATGATCGCAATGTACTTATAAATGCATGTCTATGAAGATAAAATCTGACATAATAAAATAAAATACGTCATTACAATAATTGTAATTTATTAACATGAGTACTAAATTAATATATTCTGATTAATTCAGTAAAATTTACCAAACTAATGTCCTAAAAGATCTTATACATAAGTTTCCATAAATAAAATCAGTCGAAACTATATTAAAGAATACGAACTTTATTTTTCATTGCTTGAAACCAGGACTATTTACTATTTTGCGCATCAAAATTATAAGATAAATCAAATTCTGGCAAGGATGCAATTATTGTAGTTTATTATTATTTCTTTAACATGGATGTATGTCACAGGCTTAATTTATTCTGGGGTGAATTCAATAAAAATTACAGTAGCTACTGACCTAAAATTTCTTAAACGTTATGTTTCATCAATACAATCTGCAGAAACTATAATTACGAATACACTTACTTTCCCACAGTGCGAACCTTCTTTAGGTGGGTATGGGTGTCCTAACCCGAGGTACCCAGGGATAGGGATCTTTATTCTTTCTTCTCTCATCCTATTCTCCCCTATCCCTTCTCTCTTTAAATCCCCCCTTCCCCTTCTTTTTTCTCTTGTTTCGCGTAGTATAACCTTCATATTGGTTCTTGTGCCTTAAAACCTCAAACCAAATCAAACTAAACCAAACAAACAAAAAACCCCTCACAGTATGAAAGGAAGAATATGTTTCGTTTAATATTGATCGCTGATCAATATGTCCAAACAAATAGAATCATAGCAATGATGCAAAATGTATATGAAGTGCTGTTACGTTAATCAGTATCAAGTCAGTCACCGATTCAAGTTGAAAACAGGATTCAAGCGAATAATTTTATTAATTGAGTGAGTGACTACTTCGTTTCCCCTCCTTTCATAGTCCTCGGAATGAAGTTAAAGAGTCTGATGAATTTTGGATCATGAAATTAGAAGACAGACTGATCAATATTTCATTTACAATCACGGAATAATTAATTACAGGGAGGACTTAGACAGTCCTTTCAACTTCTCTGTTCAATCAAGGTAGTTATCTTTCGGTTCAATTCAAGCAAACTGATTTATCTGTTGAGGGATAGATTTTGTAAGATTAAATCTTGCAAATCTGAAACTCAAGATCAACACTGTATGAATATCAATGAATCTAATTTACTTCATTGATTTTAGTTTTGTGCAAGTAATTGCAAGAACAAAACAAATGGAAGTGTTTGGAATGAAATTCCTAATGTATTTATTATACAAACATTCAAAAGAAATTGCATATTTGATTTTGAGAATGCTCAACTCAAATGTTTAAGAATTAATTTATAAAATTTTTAATTTTTAAAATAAAAAATATTAAATATTATTAATGTAATAACTTAAAGAATTGCTAAATCAAAATTATTCAAATAATAAACGTATGAATTATGAAATTATGAACGTATTATACAAACAATGAAAAGTAATTAAATATTAGATTTTGAAAATGTTTAACTCAAATGCTTACGAATAAATTTATAAAGATTTTAATTCTTAAAATAAAAAAATAATATATGAATATTATTAATGTAATAATTTAAAGAATTGCTAGATAAAGATAATTCATAGAAAAAAACGTATGAATTAAGAAATTATGAGCGTATTATAAAAATTAAAAGAAATGACATATTTGATTTTGAGAATGTTCGACTCAAATGTTTAAGAATAAATTTGTAAGGTTTTTATTTTTTGAAATAAAAAAATATTGAATATGATTAATGTAATAGTTTAAAGAATGGTTAAATAAAAATTACTCATACGAAGAAAATGTGAATTCGTTCATGAGTATTGTCATTTTAAAAGTGACTTCATATGCGTGGATTTTTACGCAAAGTGAACTTTTAAAAATATTAAAATATTCCCAAAAAATTAAACATTAAGTAAAAATAAATTTAGCAAAGATAATTTTTATAAAACATTTTATTAATGTAATTAATATTTTTTTTTGTTTGTACAATTTTATTTTTTCCGTTTTAAATTTATAATTTCAATATTATATTATTACAAAATATAATATTGAAATTATAAATTTAAAAATGTTATAAAATATGAAATTAGCTTTTTAAATCCAATAGATTTCCAGACTCATTGACCAAAAACAATTTTTTACACTATTTTAAAAATTCAATATATGCATAAATAAGCTTGTGAATAATAGTATTTGGAATACAAGTTTTTTCTTTAATTTTAATAAATTATTCAAAATATTTTTTAAGTATTGTTCATTATATATTAGTTGAATCGACACACTCGTGCTTTGCTGTGATATAAAATAGATTTATCCATTAGTATCCGAGCTTTGCTATAAAACAAGAGAATATTTTTTTAAAAAACAACAATGCGGCCAAAGAAATTAAGTTTAAAGCCTTACTATGCAAAGATATTTCTGAGTAGAAGCGAGAATATACTTTAAAAAGATTTATTTTTTATTTCTTTTAAAATTTTTACGAAACGATTACAATAAATTTTCAACATTGAATTCTATATCTAATGACTTTAAAAGAGTCGATACAATGTATCAAGTTAAATAATATTTCCCCATTGATTTTGTTCTACAACAATCCATTGAATTGTCTCGGTTGAGGTTACTTTGTCTACTGTTGTAATCTGAGAATGTCTATGATGGTACGTGCCCTGGTTTTAAATGGAAACCGTCGATTCTCTGAGATCAATGCTTTCTACCAAAATTTGTTGACGTTAGAAACCCTCTGAAAAATAAAGCCAATGAGTAAGATTCTTGAAAAATCAAGAAAATAAGTTTCATTATTGTAAGTATTTAAAATATGTACTCAATTTAATAATTTTTAAGAGAATATATTTCAAATTCAAAACAATGCTGTATTTATTTTATTTTCTACAGTTTCTCCAAATAGAAAATTTTCATATTTTAGTTGAATCAGAAAACAATCTCTTTGACATACTGATACAAATAAAGTTGTTTTGAAAGTAATATGAGTATCTTGATCTTACAAGGTCTCTTTTGGTCTTATAGGGACTAACGCTCTTTCACAATCAGTGGGAAATCACTCGTAAACTTTCATTTTATGTCTGAATAAAAACAGGGGGAAATTCAGATCGAAACGAAAGATAAATGTAAGAAATGAAAGATAGTATACGAATGCGTAATGAAAGGTTTTCGCTGCGCAGTTAGTCCCATGATAAGGAAGAGAAACTTACAGCTATTTTGAATACATGCAAAGTGAATGAAGCGTGGACTTGCTGACCATTTAACAAGGCATTTTGACATTAAAAATGATGTCTCTAGAAAATACCAGAATTATGGTGAGATCTCTGTAGCAGGAACCGAGATTCATAGATCATTCTCAAAAACTCCATTCCCGTCTTGGAACTATTTAAATGAAAAAAAAATAATAAATAAAATAAAGCAAGCCCAGTGAATTCTCTTTGGAATTGTTGATAGAGAAGCTAGATTTCTAGCCTAACTAGCATACGCAAAGACAGTGCTATTACAATCACTGTCTTTTTGTACGCTTCAATTCTTCTTAACTGTCTATGTTTCTTATTCCTGTTTTCTTGTTTGATTTCTAATTTCGCTTGCGTACAAAAGTGATAATTCAAAATCGTAACCAATTAAATAAATAAAATTTGGCATATTTTTATTTAAACTCTTTTATTAACAAATTTGAGTTTAGAAGTACGAAATTTTGAATGTAATCTTTTCACGAAAATTGTAAATTTCTTTCAAATTTTTTTATGAAATCCAGTGACGAGAAGTCTGGTTGTCTGTCTGTCCGAGTTTCTATGATTCTCCAAGTAAACATGATATCTCCGATACGGCAGAAATTTGATACGCATTTAGCATTTAAATCTGTGTCTAAATTTTGAACCAAATCCATCACAGAGATGACCATCTGTCGTTCAGTACTTAGAAGTAAATTTACATCCTCGGCTAGTATGTAGAACTGAAAACTCATAATTGCAACTGCTTAAATAAGTTAAATTTTGTAACATATCTAACTAAAGTTGCTGTTCTGTGTTAATTCTAATTTTAATTCGATGCAAAAATGGCATTCTTTTCTATACTGACAATCACAGTACTTTCGGATTTGTGGATCTGACAATAAAAATCTGAGCACTAGACGCTCTTACAGTCGTCCACACCACACTTTTAAGCGGGTTGGTGGAAATTGCTCTTTTATTTGACAGTGACCGAGACAGTTTGGGGAAGACCAACCTTGATGGGTATTTTTAATTAATTTTTCCATTGTGCCATGATATTTAATCTTAATGTTAAAAATATAATTGCAAAAATGTCAACACTAACATCAATGACCTAAATCGTTGACTGCATGTATTGAAACTGCCTTAAATGTTTTTGTAGAATAGAATCATGAATATAAAAACAAAAAAAAGCTATTTGCTTTTGATGCATCAAAAATTAAGGAGATTCATATATAAATTAGATAAGATTTGACAATTCATATATGTTGCTTTGCACATCAGATCAATATGTAAATACAGTTTTCTTAATCAACACCAAAATATTTGCATGAAACTAAATGTAATTGTAAATATAGACTTCTTCTTAAAACACCTTGAAATTCCAGACGCAGCCGAGAAATTCTTGATTAAACTTTCGTTTCTTTTTTTAAAAAATGATTCAATTTTAAGCTATGTCATCTAAAATGTGTCCGTATAAACTAACCTTTTTAAGAATATATCTTTTTAAAAAAAATCATTGCATTCAAACAACAACAAAAAATCAAACAGCCCAGAGCGCAGAAAAGGAATCAAACAAAGAAATACCTCTCTGTCAGTCCAAACTAAATGAAATCGAACTGCATTTTCTATTTGTGTTTATCGAAAAATTTCCAAAGGTGCGAAAAATGAACTAGTTAGGTCTGTGTTTGTAAAAACTCCTGCAACCGGGACAGTATGAAAATAAAGAATTTATGAGCAGTAAACTGAATCTTTAGTAATTGAATTGAAAGCTCGCCCCGGGCTGAGATGTCAAACGTAACGGAAATGAATTTCGGTTATTCCGGAACCAGATTCTTTCTGCAGATATTCTGTAACATCTTTTGCGAAAGGATATTCTTTATTTTAAAAGAACAGACAAATAGTTTTTCTTTGATTACTTTGGATTTCAAGAATACAAATAGAAAGAGATTTTTTTTTTCAGTATCCGATTGCTGCTCACAATTAACGAAAAAAATTGCAATTAAATTCTTAAAAGTAGTTTATATATTTCTGATAATGTGGTATATGCACAGTAATTAAAAAGACAAATTATGCTTAAATTTATTATTAGATTTATTTAGTGTATATTTATAGAAATTTTATATCTTTGTCTCTATCAGAACATATATAATTATCTGTCAAGGTCTGTAACGCTGAGCGGAATTTAAAAACACCGCTTTGTGTCTGTAACATTATTGGATGCATAAATCTCAACAGTTTTCTTCTCAAGCAATTCAGACAAGATTTTTGGGTTTATAGTGATTAATTTTATGTTTTGTGTAAATTTGGGTTTACATTGACTCATTTTTAAAGTTAAGCATAAATAAAAATTAGTTGTAGGATCGTACATTTCACATTTTATCTACAGTATTTTACTATGTATGCTGGGCTATGTTTTAAATGCGACGTCGAATTGATTTCACTCATTTTGTTGTAATATTGCAACATTTAAAAAAATACTATTTTATTTGTTTTTAACATCAAAAACTACTATTTTTTTTTTTACCAACTCAAAATTTAGAATTCGGTAACAAATGTAATTTAATCCTAAAGTGAGGGCAGATTTTAACAATAAATTAAAAAAATCTTTGCTCTACATTCTTTTACGTTTACATTCGCAGTCAAGCTACCCAAGACAGTTGCCTAAACTATTGAGTCGCAAATCCGTCACTGGTTTCACGCCGATTTAAAATCAAAGAAATTCTCTTTTTAATGATATCTATTTAATACTTATAACTGTTTTTTTTTTGCCCGTTTTAAATTAGTTTTAACAAAATATTTTTATGCTTATTTTACAAGGATTCATCTCATTATTGCAAAGAAACATTTTTCATCGTTAGTCTTCCATTCGATTTATTGATTTTTCTTCTATTTTTATGATGATGGTATAAAAATACGGTATATTTTTCATAAGAGGAATTCTGTTAAAAGAATCATTTTAATTTCTTTTTAAAGTTTGCTGCACTTGTAATTAAAACTTGGCATTTCTAAGAATATATGTTTCCAAAAAGCAAATCGAATGTGTGTTGTGATGCGATAATGCTGATAATCATAAATAGGCAAGCTGAAAAAAAAAAGATTCTGAAGAAAATCATCACTAAATCTGCGTAGTATATGAGCAAAGATTCAAAAAATATTTGAACTTCATTTCATTTTAATAAAATTTCATAAAAACTAAATAAAATAAACGGAGAGAATCCCATGAAAATCTAAAATACTATATGATACATTTCATAATAAACATATTCCTAAATGTATGATTCTGGGCCTAAATAAATAAAAGTGTGCTTGACCAATGCATAACGTCTGTAAGTACTGTAATATAAGATTCAATGCGATAGCAATGGAAATAATTTGATTGATGCCCTAAAAATTTGGATCAAAACTGTCTTGTGAAAAAGGCTGAGCACGTCATATTTCTAACACAAGGACTTCGATGAGAAACATTTCTGAAAATTAACTTATTAGTCTTCATTCTGTCAAACCTATACGTAGTGAAATGTCCCCTATTTTATGAAATTAAAATCAAAAAATCAATTTTTACTTTCTTTATACCACGTATAGGAGAATATACAGGAATCGTTACAAAATTCAAATTCGAGATTTTGACGAATATCCATTCTTTAGATCCCAATGAGTTCGAAAAGCACATTTCTGGAACATGGCTTTGTCACAAGAGAACACTCAAACGGAACACTCAAAAACGCTTCATCTAGACGGGTGGAATTTCGTGTACCGTCTTTACACCAAAATTGTACATTTCTGTCAAATTTTGAGTCAATTCTGATCAGAGGAAGTCTGAATATCCAGCTGTTTGAATATAATTTAATACGATAACTACAAAACGAAGAGAACTAGATAGATAACATTAAATTGACATGTACAGTACGGACACCTATCAAATTTTGAGACAAATCCAACAAAGTGTTGACAGTCTGTTGGTCTGTACTTTTAGAAACACGTCATTTGATAACTCACAAACTGGAAAAAATGTGTCTGAAACTAAAAATTAGATTTTCGGATGCTATTAACCGCATGTCAGGGATTCATCGCCAAGACACTCGCCAAGGATGACACAATAAGTTCTGTAAAAATTTTATATTCACTTCAAAAGTTAATATTTCGCAACTATTGTACGCCAATGCTATAGAAGTGATTCTCTAGGATAAAATGCGAGAAAGTTTTGTGAAGACCACTATCACTGGTTGAAATGATTCATTTTCTATTTGTATATTCAGTTCTCTTATTTGAAATAAATTAATTCTTGATATTCTCTTAAGTTCTCTTATTTGAAATAAAAACTAAAAGAGGAAAAGAATATTCACTTAGCATCTTCCAAATATTTAACACTTGCTCAATGAGGAATATTCTGAAAACTAACTCAATATTTATATCACGTTTCTCTCTCATATCCTTCTCACAAATAAAATGCAATCATGTTTAAAAAACTTTTAAACACCAAGTACGAAAACTGTTTTTGACTATGACAAAAAAAATGGCCTTATTTTTTTTTTACAACGCTGAAATGAATTGCTGTTAGAAGGCGAAGGAGGGCATTTATGAATGACCGCGGGGAATCATTCATCCTGATCAACTGGACATCTAAGTACACGGGTCTAATTGTCTAATTTCGCGGGTTCCATTTTCTTAATTACTACTGAAACAGCATAATCACTCCGCACGGAATGTTTACATTTTTTTTAAGCGGTAATCGTACACGTGTGTATTCCCGATATGTTCCACCAGGGACTTAATTAATAACATTTAACAAGCAATCGGACAGCAATTAAATATGTTCCTCCTCTTTTAACTAAAATATCGTTAATGTATATTGCTTATCCTTTTTATTACGAGTTAAATACTTTCTTTATTTACTTTAAGCATTTGTGTGTTTTTCCACCGAAATTCAATCGATCTGAAGTATCGGATTGCATTTTCGTAAAGTTGCCACACATGTCCTCATAGGATTTTCCAGTTATGATTTTTATGCAAAAAGTGATTTCATTAATGGACCCAATTATTTGATCTTGTCAATTTCCGTTATTATTTTCAATTATGGCTGTGTTTATTTGTTTTCCTTTTACCATTGCAAGTGCTAAACAGTGACAAATATGTTTTAGTATCACATTTTATTAACATTTTGCTTCTGTACGCTTACTAATTCACTTTCGCTTTTGTATCACAAACACCGGACGTTGCAACGGCGGCTATTTGTTCATCCGGTCGACATTTGCATCAAAGGATTCTTACTGCTCATAAAATGCAAAGACGTCCAGACATATTATTATTATACATAAGAAATGAATCAAAAATTACAAACATTATGAAATTTCAATTAAACAATTATTTCTGAATCAAACTAAAAAAATTCAAAAAAGTGCAAATGTAATTAGAAAGCGCTAATGCTGCTACTACTAAACACATATGAATTTAACCAAATTAGTAAAAATATTACGTTAATATAAACAAAAAATAATTTTAAAAAAAGGAAAAGAAATGATGGATCCGTCCTGAAGACTTTCTCATTCAGGGGATCTCATCAGGGTATTTTCGGTTCACGAGGGGTCAACATTTTTGGACGAAAGTCAGACTCTTCACAGAAAAAATCCATTGTTTGAATCCCTGCCTGAGGGGTGACCCTTCAAGCCAGATTCATCATTTCTTTTCCTTCTTTTAAATTCTTTTTGTTTATATTAACGTAATATTTTTAATAATTTGATTATTATATATATATATATATATATAAAATATTAATTAATTTCCTAATTTATATTTTAAACTAAAATTTCTCTAAATTCTAAAATGTTCTCTGATTTTCTGATCCAATTCTCACCTTTTATTTAATTCTACACGCATTCTAGAAAACTACTGACCTGCATTTCCCACACTCAGAGAGAAGGAATAAAAAGTCCCTAATGCTTGCGACATTCTTCTAAAGGCACCTAAGATCCCAATTGCCTAAATCGACACATGGTAAAGAAATATCTTTCAAAATCACTGAAGAGAAAATTTTCGATCTCTTCTACTCTTGTGTCGCGATGTAGACTGACGTATTTCTGACCACTTATTCTTTGCACTTAGATTACGCATCCCGTAATGAAATAAACCGAAGTTTCGAAATTTCAAAAGTTTCATTTATTCGGCCATGTAACTGCTAAAATATGTTTAAGTATATAAACACCCTTTTTAAGTTCTCAAAGTAACAAATTATTGCATCGAAAAGAAACATTTAATGAAATTTTAATCTAGCTTTCTTTCTATTAACTTTTTATTTAAATTACCTCACTTTTTCTATGCTCTTTCTGAGTAACTTAGAGGGAAAATCTCATTATTTTGAAAATAATTATGTCGATTTTTCGCAACCCGTTTAATACATTTTTCTAGAAAAAAAAATCCACATTTTTTTTTTCCAATTTTTAAAATACATTTTTATATTTAATAGATGTATTTTGGTTTCATTGATGTTATTTTAATCTATGTTAGGCAAAAGTTCAAAAATATTACAATTTTACAACGGTTTTCAAAAAAGCATCTCAAATATAATCATATACTTTAAATTCGGAATGGCACTTCTAAAAACATTTACTGACTATGTAAGAGGTTTACCCTACCTGAATTTTTCAGTTTACTTTATTGTCAGAAGAAATTAATGTACGTCATTTACGATTTAAAAAGGTCTTGATAGTAACTAATTTTAATTTTTATATATTTCTAAATATTTACATAAAATATTTATCAAAGATAACACTGAAAAAGCAGAGAAATAATTTCTTTTTATTTGCCCTTTTATGCAATTCGGGATTATATAAATATATTAATAATAATTCTCAAAATTAGAGATGGTTGTTATTGATGCATAAACATGATGTGGTAATATAAAAAAATGGTCGATATCAATGCATATTAAATCGATCTATATAAAAAAAAATTTAAAACATTTTTTACTCAAGTAAAGAAGTTAGTTTATGTGAACGTCACAGATACACGACAAACATAAATGCACATTTAATATCCAGCTGTACGTTGCATAATGCTGACACATCACTATGACATCAAATCCCTTTTCTTACTGAACAATGCGAAATGGATTTCGAAATTATATCATCGGTATTCATTCTAAGCGTTTATTTAAGAAGTATGCATGTTAATCTTGAGTATCAATATAAAATTTTCTACAATAAGACTGAATTGAAACCTAGCAGAACAAACTGTGAATTTCATTTAAGGTTTTGTTTAAATTAAAATTGAATATTAATTATTTCCATCGTACCGCTTCTCAAATATAATAAGTACACCACATTTAATTTATTCTAGTTTCTTCTGACAAAACAGAAAATTATGTGATTCAAACACTTCAAGAAAATTTTAAATACCTTTCTGCAGTTAACCTGAATTCAAGACATATTTTTTACTTATTTTAACTGCGTCTTCACTTTTTCTATTTGTCTTTCTATTCTATTCAATGATATTTACTTCCATTTCAAATCCAACAAAATGAATGAGATTCTCATTTGTTTTAAATTTTCTTAAGCTTCTAGTTTTAAACAGAAATGAACACGCCCTGATTATCCATAGCCAAAAACGGCAAAGTAATATTCATGAATCCATATTTTCATCTTTAAATTTGAAACCTCAACAAAAGCAAACTTAAATTTCCAATTAGAAAAGTTTTTGTTTGAGTTTTCACCTTTTATTTGAAAGCTATCAGACAAATGACAATTAGAAAACGTTCCAATCCAAACACAAATATTGAAAGGCATTTCATTTCAAAGATATTTTCATAATAACTGTCCTGTTAAATTCCTTTTCTATGAATATATTTAGTATCTATCTAATTAGTCAACACTTAAGAATAGGATCTTTCTCGGCGAGGGATTTTACCCCTCCGAATGAGTGAAATGGATAGTCTGAATCATAAAGACCTCATTTGCATGAAAATGAAGAACCATCTCCAACCTGTTATTTTAACTTTTAATGAAATGTCAATATTTCGAGATATGTATACAGGCATATATCTTACATACTTTTATTCTTATAACTGCATTTCTGGAGTTTTAAAACCTTTTGCTTCCCCATTTGGTTCTTTCCCTAAATATTCTTGCATTCGGTAGTAGTTTGAAAGAATTATATACATTTAGCTCGATATTCCAAAAGATTATGTGAATGCTTACGACCAGGCTTGCATTTACGTTAGTCATATTTAGGTTTAGAAGTATAATACTCGAAATTTGCATTATCAAACACAGTTTCTAATATGACTTTTATCAATAAGATTACTTTTTTTATTTGGTTCTGAGAATTAATCTTTCAATGTAAACCGATTTTGTAAACTTTTCTTGCATATTAAATATTAAGTAAACAAGTACATGAACTTTTCTGTTAGCTCGGTTATTTGGAATGAAAAATATAAAATACATCTCTAAACTAAAATGGGAAGGCCCTTTCTTTTTGGAGACTAAGTGACTCATCCATGATGAGAACCGCCGTCTAGTGGACAGGGATGGGCTCACTTCAAATGCCCCTTCTATGATAAGGTGAGAGTAGCAGGCAAATGGTCGGTCGCCACCTTCGGGAAACCTTCTACATTCACGGTTAACGTTGACAGCGGCTGCAGAAAGGTAGGATCTGAGTTTATCGAGCATTGGCGCTCATCGTAGCGATTGTCCGTCCTTGGCTGAATTTACTAGAAAATGTTGCCAATGTCTATGAATCACGGAAGGTCTCGCATTTAGCCAACCGGCTTCTTCTGTTTGACTTTTTCCTGCCTCTAGTGTCCCAAAAATAGCTTTCCATCATAGTTCTTCGATCAACTGCTGTCTGGTCATTGTTACGAAATGGTTCTCATATTTCTCATATTTTAGTTTTGCTTTCAAAAGGATGGAAATGAAATCAATAATAATATTTTGTTCCGGCTTATAAATATAAGTCTAAATTTAATGCAGTAAGGTATCATATTCTGAGAAATATTCTGGACACACCCAATTTTAAATAAATGAATGAATGTTTCTATTTTCCACGATTAACTAATACTTATTTATGAAGCTTTGAATTTTCAAAATTTAGAAAACCTCAACATTTTCATAATCATAGGCCAATTAATCTTGAGAAACCTGCGCGCTGATTGGCGTATTTTCTTTGAAACGATCGATGGAAAATCTAAAATTATCCTTTTTTTATTGAATAGTAATATTCAAATTTTCATAAATCAGTCAGTTTAAGTGATTGATTTAGTTGATTGGAAATTAACTCTTTTTATTTAAAATATTAGTGTTTCAAGAGCATTTTGTTATTCGTGATTTCCACAGCAGAAGATTTATGTAAAATCAAAAATTCGCTATTTATTAGTGCATTCATTGAATCAAGTTACATAAAATATAATCATTTTCCATTTAGACCATTTTAGCAGATCTGTGTCTTACTAAAAGTTTACAAATTATCTGTGTGGCCCTGATTTGAATGCATATCCTGTTCATATTAAACAAAACTTGTCTTAAAATAAAACTGATTTATTGGATTGATAAAATAGAGAGTGTAAAAGATCATAAAATAATTTCTCTTAAATTTATTTTTTTAGAAAAAATAAAATTTATATTTGTTTCATTTCCTACAGACACGTTCCGAAAATTATATCTTTGCAGTTTTCATTTCCAAAAAGATTTAGTTTATTTTTAGTTGGAGCTTTAATCAATGTGATGGCAACACCTTGAAAAAAGCTAATTTTTTCCCATGAATGCGAAACGTGCTCGTGCAGCTTAAAGTTTATTTTTATTTTTTACGAAAAAAATTGTTGAAAAATATAGTTAAAATATTTATTTAAAAATTCATTAAAAATAGAAATTTAATTTTAAGATTAAAACATTGGTATCATTTAAAAGATACATTTTAGATCTTTAACTTCATGTAAAAATCTTTTTCTGTGAGGTAATATTTTCGGAAGTTATAGCAATAAATACGCCAAAATTTCGCTGAATTTTTAAATAAATAAAATTTTAATTAAAAATTCAAAACTATAACCCCCAGGTGCACATTCCCGGCCTCCAAGGATCCTTGCAGACAAATTAGTGGAATTAGACTAAGCTCCACTAATTTGCACATTGCAGTTTTACTCAGGAGCTTCTATTTAACAACATATTCAAATTTTATACGAATTACCTTATTTTTGAGTGAAATATCGCCATTTTTATGATTTTTGAAAATTAGTGTAATTACGAAAGAACTTAATAGCTTGCGATTTATGTTGATTGTTTTGTAGAGTAATCGCTGGGATGCGCTTCATTCATCATTTGGAGTAGTCTACCAAAAAATCTCTCAAATACTCTCTAATAAAGCTTAATTCTCTCTTCCCTTCGAAAAATATTTTGGTCCTTGAGTAAGGGCATGACATTGGCGAACAATAGTTGCAAAATAATAGGTGGGCAGATATAGCATTTTACTGAATCGTGGGAATATGTATTTTGGTCTCCTTTCTGCTGACCTAAATCCAAAATTTGACACGGGGCTACAGTTGTAATCAGAAGATAATGTACCGAATTTCATTGATTTAAGTCTTTGCGTTTGCATGCATGCCGAAGTATAGACCGATAGACGGTTAACCATTAGAGAGAACTGGTTCAAAATTATTTAACTTGTGCCTCACATTTCTACCTAACTAGCTCTATGCGTTTTGTATATATCAAATACACTTGTACTCAAACTGCGAGAATACACTTGTAATCAAATACACTTGTACACAAAGAGGTAGATTTCTTGTGAACAAGATTTGACAAGTCTATAAATCGTACAAAATTTGATAGAAATCTATAAATTAGGTCGCAAGTCCATATACCAAATTTCATCCTTCTTATAATTCGTTTTTTTTTTCTTTCGTTTATAGGATTCATAGATAAACACGATACTAAAATTGAGTTTTTCTATCTTAGAGAGATCGGAAACGTGGCGATTCGGCAAAATCTCAAATTCAAATCATTTCTTGACGATTACAATTCTTTTTACCTCATATATGAGAGAGCAAAAAAGACGATCCGAATGTAAGAACCAATTTGAACTCTAAAAATGTGTTAAAATGTATAATTATACAGATAGATGCGATGCTAAAGATGTATTTTTCGAATGCAGAAATATCTGAAACTTTCAAAATCCGGACTTGGAATTTTTTTGATGTTGAACACTTTTTCTATCCTTCTTGCACAAGAAACCAAAAATACTCATTTTGATCGTGATTGCAAGTTAGGAATTTTTTAATCTGTTCTTATCTGGTGGCAAATTATATTCGTTAATTTGAAAATAAATATAAATAAAGGAAAAATATTATAACTTCAATCGGATATTCAATATAATTGCAAGAAAACTAAAAATTTTAAAAAATCAATTAAATAAAACAATTAAGACCTTCTTTGACATCTTTCCTTCTGAAAGAAATACTGAAATGTAATCCTTTTTTTGTTCAAATTCTACAAGTATATTTACACTGCAATCACCTTCAAGACATTCCACGAATAAATACAATCGCTTCCAAAATACGCGACGTCTTGGCAGAATCATTAAAATTTATCGCGGATTTGAGGATAATTGGCTCAATCAGGTGACTCAACTGCCATTTTTTTCCTTCTTATAATGAGGAACTGAAGATGCATGGAGAACGCATAGCAATTTTCATTTTATTTCAGATTTTTTTTTTTCGAAGAGACTGTTTTCTTTCGATTTCTTCAAATCTTTCTTCAAAAGAAGCGGCACAAAGGTTTTAAGTTCGCAGAACTTCTGAATCCATAGAAAAAGCAATTATGTCTCGTTAAAAATGAAACTTTTATTCTAAGCCTCTATTGGAGAAATATTAGATATATCGCAGAAAAAAGCTTGCACGAATTTTCTATCAGCAAAAGAAAGAAATAAGTGGAATATAGAAATTATCCGACTTTCGCCAATATTCGTTTTCATATGTTTCCAATCGATAAAATATGCTCGTAAAGGTTTATATTGAGGGAAATAAAGATTTAACTAATATAACATGCCTTGCTCTAAAAAAATAGAGATTTCAAATCGGTATAGTTAAGATAATTTCGACAATTATGTAAACGAGGGACTCCCAAACAATTAAATATTGGGAATCTATTCTTAGAAATTAATTCTTTGGTAAACCATTTCGTCCTTGGCGTATAGATTTTTTTTTAGTCAAACAGCTCACTTTCTTTCTGAAAGAGGTTCTATGAGAGAAATAGTTATCCGAGAATTTTTTAATTTAATAGTAACAAAATTTTCTAACTTTTTTTGTAACTGTGTGAATCGAATGATTATCCCTAAAAGAAATTTCTGAATAAGTGATCAAATATATGAACTGACACTAATCGCCTGTTTGCGTATTGCGCCTTATCCGTTCGTTTTTACTTATATTTTGATAAAGATTTTAAGAGCATATTACATTTTTTTTCAAACTATGTTACAAATGTATTGATCTTACCGCCTCCCACCGACGCTGAAGTCACCACTCCAGGGTATGGGATACACACACACATCAGTATAAAAACACCCGATTTAAATGAAAATTGTCGAAATTTAATTCTAGGCTCGCAAAAAAATACATTGGAGGATTAAGCACAGTTAATACTTCTTTGCCGTTTCTTTTAATATGGTACATTTCTCTAGTCAAGTTTAATTTCTTCAGTATTTTTGTTCTTTTAGATAATTACTAACCAATATAAACATATGGCTATCGCTTAAAATATAATAAAAATTCTCTTAATAAGCTTCATATTCTTCAATGTATTTCCTCGTATTTGAAGTAAAAAAATTATTGGAGACAAAAAGAATTTTTTTAAATGTCAAGATTTGAAAGAATTTTGATGTAGATTTAATTATAAATAACCCTTCCTGGAATTGTGTTACATTATAGTTATACATGAAACGACAAAATTGTTTCGAAGATGCGGGCTATACCAAAAAACAGAACATCCATTATTTTTTGTTTCTTAAGTTTTAATTTCACATGAAGATGAAGTTATCGACTTGGCATATTCGTTTCTTGAGCTTCATTAATATTTTTTTGAGGGTTCATTTGTATAATTTGTTATTTATCAAATCAGATGTATGCTATTTTATGTTTTACAACACCTGAATTCTGTCATTTAGCCTTAGTTTATGTATTATACATTAGAATATTGGTTTTATTTGATTTCAGATAAATCACAAATATAGTTTTATGTTCATGATTTCACCAAATAGTGTAGCATTAAAGAAGTGCCATTTTAATTCTCACTTCCTTTCATTGAGTGCATGAATTTTTCCAATAGAGATCAGTTTAATGACACGTCGCTTTTAAAATTGTAAATGAATGCATCTGTCTTATTCATTGCATGGCAGTGTAACAATACTTCATCAAGATATTAAACAATGGAGAAAATCGAGTGATCAGGAAGTTGATGAAAGCGGTTTGAACTTCAAAGAAATAAAGCAATCTATTATAAAAATTAGGTTTTAAAAATATTTTTCAAAAATTGTCAAAGTTCTGCAAAACATGACACGATTATTGAATTTATATCTTGAAAAGATATAATATAAAAAATTTTGCGAGATATTTTTGGAAATGATTGCTGAAAATCGACAGAATTCTACTTCGTTTGTATTTTTAATTAAATTTTAAAAAACTCGCTTCGAGTTGCACATTCTTATAACTAATTTGACTCCTAACTTGGAGGATAAGTCAAACTTTCTGGCGTGTAGAGCGCCAACACACATACATTCATCTTTATATACTACCGATAAAAGAAATAGATACTCATTTTCAATTTTTTTTTATCTTGTCTAAAGGGAAAAAATAAATCATTGGATGAAATATTTTGTTAAAAAGCTTAAAGTTAGGCTTGAACTTCCTTTCGGGATTGAACAAGAAAAGCGACTGCAACGGGGAGTTTCATTTTATTTCATGCAATAAAGAATATGCAACTTTGAACCTTAAGAGCCAACCGGATATGCCTACTGTAACCAGACAAAATACAGCCATGAAGTGTTCATAACTCGCAGAATGATAATTGGAGGTCATAAACGAATCAACATTCAGAAATGGGGGAGGGGGAAAATAAGGATGGATCCGATAGTGTTTTCGATTAAGTGCATATATACGACTGCTCTTCTTCCCATCCGAGCGGCATCACCAGGAGGTCCGCGCTCATTCACTCCGATTCAACCCTTTAGCTGGCAGGAGTGTGTATCATATGTGTAATGATATTTTAAACTCGTGATTTAAACCAAATTCATTTCCGGAGCTTTATCTTCATTTAGCCCGTAGTTATTTCATTCTCTTTTTCCTGATCCAGTTCCACTTTCGGTATAATTCATTCAACTGAAACTGTCAAATTCACTGCGCCATCAGTTCTATGTATCAAGTGAAAGTGATACTTCCGTCGTCCTTCTCAAGGTCAACACATGTATTCAATTGCCACGTGACCGGAAATCCCATCTTATACAAGAACAAAGATCATTTGTTTCGTCCCTTCTTTACTTCTGCTTTGGTGCCGTGCTGCGCCTTCCAAAATAAATCATGCCCGTCTCCAGGCAGAGAATACAACGAAGTTAACAATACAAAGTCCCTTCACTGCTTGTCAAACCTGCATTCTGCTTTCAATCAAAATAACCTTTATATTATACACACACACGATCTTGAATCGTCCGATTCATGAGCAGTGGTGTCTGTTAATATAGTTGGCATGCTAGGGAGTATTTTTTATAACAGTGCAATTTAATATTTCCGAATTTTTTTTTAAATTCACATCCAGTTGCCATTTTCTTAAAAAGTTTCCTTTCAATCAATAGAATAAATGACGATTTCTCATTTTAAGAACCACTTCAGGGCACAGACCCGATCCATCTGCTGCTTTCCTCAAGTTATTTCGGACTACGATGTACGTGGGGAAAAAAAAATCAATTTCCGATATCCATTAATCCCTTCCTTCCCTTACACTCTTGTTTAGTGTATCAGGCATCCCGTTAATGAAGTCGCCATTTGGCTGATTGGCATGTCAAATACACAACAATTTTATATCGGGACACGACACCATTCGCAATGACCCTATCCCCATAATGCATTTAATTGGATCAGTTCTCATGTAGCCACTGTATTTTAAGACATCTTCAGATTTAATATATCTTTGATTGCATATCTGCAATTCTAACTATGGGAAAATTCGAGACGAAATAAAAAAAAAACCATTAAATTATATTTCTGAACTGTTCTTTATTAAATACATCTGTATCTTATATCTTAAAAGAATAACTTTCTGGATTTTCAATTGCTTCAAAGCTGACCAAAGTACTCAATTAAAAACCTTCACTTAAAAATTTAAATACTTTAAAGTAAACAGTAGAATTTTCGTTTCAAGTTTTAATATTGAAAGATCTTAACAGTTCGTTAAAAATTTATACCTCACATTTAACAAGTTGACAAATTTACCAAAGGGGTACCTTGATGGGTGTGCTGTGCCAAGTGAGTTTTTTCGTAGCAGATGACTAGTGAAGACTGACGAAGTCTAGATTACTAGAAATATATACTTCAACTAAGTTTTCAACGTTTTTAAATTTAAATGAGAAATCCATGGTGGCCATATAGGCAAGACGCGAGTTCAGAATGGAATGGCATTCAACGTGTAAATGAATATTTTTATATTCATTAAAATTATTTATGGCCTATTAATTATGTACTACAGATCTTAAACATTTCTTGGTATTTTTGGAATCAATATTGTCGCTTTTTTATTCCTTTACTTTTCAGATAGTTATTTGGATAAATCCATTTTTTGTGATCTCGTCAGCTACGAATTGAACTAAGATCGAATATGTTATCTATACCCATTTTAACCCTCTATGTACTTAACTATTCGAGTGCTGTATCTTTAAAAGACAATTTTTCAAAACTGAATTAAAATGAGCTACATTTATACGAATCTGTCTAAAACATTTTATTCAAATTTTAATTTATATTTAATAGTACACAACATCTATTATCCATTTTTAAACTTAAATTGGAAAATGCTAGTTTTAAAAGAAATTTTTAGGGAAAATAGAGGGGAGACATTTTTACTTACACTTGTATGCATAGATACAAATTTGTTGCTAATTTCAAAATTCCTATTTTCACCTTCAACTTCTAAAACGCGTCTTCGAACGACTTCCAGTTAGTCGCTGGATACAAATACTTTGAGCCCACTGCCGATAGCTATCCAATTTTTTAAACCCAAAACATAATGTTTATTGCCTACATACATAACTGTAGAATTGAATGCAGGCTGTCCCTTACTCCTTTTAGGATCTTTGACATCCAATTGAACAGTTGGGCACTTTAAACTTTAATTTTTCATTATATACGTACAATTTTTACAAAATTGCACCTTAATTCCTAAATTTGATTTCAGAGTAACAGAAACTTGATAGATATTAAGGACAATGATTTGAAAATAAGAAAAATTTATTTGAAAGTTACTAAATAAAGATGACTACGACACAAGAATGTTATTTCAGCAATAAAGTCAATGTATACATCTGAACTTTAACTTCAAACATTAATACCAAAAGTAGCTTTACTTCTTTACATAGAAAAAATTTCAACAATCCTTTCTCAGCCAACAAATTAACAATATATGGATATTTTGATATTAGAATGGAAAGGACACTAAATACTTTTTAGAAGTCAAATTGTTTGCATACATTTAATTGCTATTGAGACAAATGCAAATTTAAGTAACAATTCAGTTACTTAATGCATGATTAATACAGTACAAAGTTTTAAAATAAAACAATCTTTAGAGATGGAACATGGCGAACACTTGAATTAAATTGACAGCATATTGATAAATTACCTATGTTTCAAAATTCGTCTTATAATCATACATATCCAATTATTCTCCCCAATTTTTTTATGGGAATATTTTTACAGTAGTGAAACGATTCAAAAATTTAAAACCCTACGTGTTTATTATTTACAATCCCTCACATTTTTAAAGCATTAATAAAAAAGAAATTCTCACTTTTACCATTCATAGCATCCTTTCGATTCTTTTTGCAAATAAAATTGCGGAATTTTGTTTATAAAATATTTTTATTTACGATTGTTAATGAAAAGTATGTTTATTTGAAGCATATTGATCCCCCTGGTGATCAGACATGGCGATCAAATAATACTGCTATTTTTAAAGGAATTTAGACGGAATCTTGATTGGCTGGCCGGCCGAGCCAATCAGTCATCCTTTAAGGAGAAATTAAATTACGAAAAAACTTTTGAAAAGGAAAAAGTTAGAATTTTTCGAAGGATGCAATAAATAGGTTTAAAATATAACTCCCCGATTATAAGGCTAAGATAAAATAAAACGTAATTATCCCGATTAAAAGTAATCTTTAATATTTTAATAAACGATCTCATAATAAAATTATTCAGAAATGTTATAATTCGATACATTTGTAAAATCAAAATATACGAATCGATTCTATTTGATTCATTGAATCCGTAATCAAAATATTCTATTTATTCTAATTTAATCAATAAGAAAAACATTTTCAGCAGAAAATGTCATCTTTTAAAGTAGAGGAAAAGAAACGTTAAACATTCACAGCATTTACACAGTATACAAGAGTTCTATGAATATTGCTAAGCATTTAAAAATTTCTACTGAGCTTAAATATTACTAGATCATAGCTATTCTTTAGATTTCACATAAACGTTCGGTATTCTGGCCTATCTTGAAATGTTAAAATGAGCAAGAAGTATTTACAACATTAGATTTTTTACCACAAATAATTGCAATCGTAATTTTAATTTACAAATATTGGAAGTAAATAGTTAATAATTATACTTAATATCTTGCGATTTAATACTAAATCGCTTAATTTTCTTAAAAATTTGTTCGCAATTGTAATACAGTTTTTTTATAATTCAACAATCTGGAGATTAAAAGTGTCCTTTTGGTTATATATAAAATTAAAATGCGTATATGTTTGCTTATTTAGGCTATTTGCTCACTTATTAACTATGAATATTTAAAATTTGTAACAATCCTTTTAAACAGATTGTCACGAAATATATTCTCATTTATAATGCATTTATACCATTTCATAATTGCGATAAGAGGTACGAAACTTTTCAACCAAAATTCAAACATTGTAATACTTAATTTGAGTCTAACCACATCAAGAGTTTAGTTCAATCAGTAAGAAAATTCAGCAATATATAATTTAATTAAAGCTAAACAAACCATTTAGAAAAGGTTTTGAATTTTTGCTCCGCTCACCACATCATATGCTATCAAACATTTTCAACAAGATTACATTCATTCTTTACAGCGTTAAAAATTTTTCACCACTTGAATTTGGTTACCCAGACTTCAATATTTGCTTGGAAAGATGAAAATTGATGCTAATCAAATTATATACTCACTAAATTTTAACGACTAATTGAGTATCTGAAACTTCGGTTCATGTTTTCCCAATGATGCATATATATCGACACAATTATTTTAAGGAAAATATTTACATGAATCTTAAATGATGTTCTTTTTGACATTTTAAATCGGACAATTCCTTTAGACTGGTACATGAAAATTAGATACAACATTCGTTAAGTTTGAAAGCGCTTAATCTAACAAAGAAAGAAATCCATTTCTATTTTATGGTCTTTAAAATCATCATTCCATATCCTGGTTATTAACATCATTGCGCTCATGTCAATATCAAAAATCAGGAATGTACAGCAATGAAACTATTAATTCAACAATACAGATAAAATGCATCGACTGTTATATTTTGTATGAAATGCAGCAGTGGAAAATATCAAATTTTAACAAGTAAACCTTCATTTTCTTTGTATCGGGTAGGTTTGAGAAAATACAATATAAGCTGGGAAATTTAATTCAGCAGTAAGACACTCTGTAGTTAATTGACATCAAATGCACTTGAATGCCTGGAAAATATTTTAAGCACTTTTTAGGAACTTACGCGCAGTTACCGATTCCATATATTTGGAGCGCATCACTTTAACAGCAGCAGTCTATTTCGCTTGCAATATCTTCTGAACGTCTGGATGCAGTTGAGCTTTAATAGTTTGGAACAAAAATTCTCCCAGCAGTATTTGATTTGTCCTTCCAACATTCAGAGTCTTGTTATGATGAAGTTACCTGGAAAAATCATTTTATTCAGATATTCGACGAACTCATTTTAAGCAAGCTGAAAAAAAATTTAAAATTATTGATAAAGCAATAGGACTTTTGTCAGAAAAAAATCGGACCCACTGGGCAAGCCAATAGTGGACAATCAATAGAACGAGAGCCTGTTCTCTTAAGGAAAATTCAACTGATTAAGACATTCATAATCCTGCGAAATAAAAGGAAATTCTGCTAAAGCTTCCCATAATAGTAGCTTCTTTATAATCGATAGTTATAAGCGTCAAAAACTTAGCATTTTCAGAAATTATCAGTATAGATCTTCCGTAATCTGTTCATGATATTCACCGTTTGATAATAGAACAAAACTAATTTTATCCATTGCTTCTAAGTATATCTGGAAGTGGGGTTTTAAGGGGATTCTTTATCGACAAAATGAAATCCTTGCCTCAATTCTTTTTCTCCTCCACCTCCTAATTCATTGACAATCCATTCCGTTTCTAGATTTCAAAACATTCATAATGAAATATTTTTCGTATGGTGCGAAATAATTGATCACCGTCTTAAGAAGAAGGCTAAGGATGTGTGTGGATTTACTATAAATTAAACCCATTGCTGTGGTGATGACGTCCTCGTGCGAAAATTTGAACTTATAGTGCCTATGCTTTAAATTTAAATAATTTAAACTGTTAATGTGGTATCCGTATGTTAAAATAGGCATGAAAACGTTTCAAAGTGAGTTATAATTAAAAATTGCTTCGCAGTGACTTAAACATTTAACCTTTTCAGGAAAATTTAAAATAAAATTTTAAACAAATCTTTTTTTACTTTTTTTAAAGGAAAGAATATTCTGGAAATATTCTGCATTTCGTAATGAATGAAAATGCCGTATTAAACTTTCGTAGAGAAGACTATTTTTCCAATCCTTCCAAGCACAAGATTATATTAGTATTCCTATTATTATATATCGAGTACGAGAAACTGCTAGCAGAACGGAATGACTTATGAAGTATAAGACGTTAACCAATGCAATTGTTGTATGAATTATTTAACCATAAGGTTTTGGGGGATTTTCTGACCAAAAGTAAATTTATTTAATGAGTATAAAATAATTTACAGATTCCATGATCTTTTGGCTAACAGTTTCAAAATACTCAGCATTCAATCCAAACATCACCCCAAATATTAATCGATTAAATGGCAGAAGAAACTTCAGATAATAAATCCGCATTTTATCTTTTTGGGTATTCCGGATTTGAGAAAAAGTCTAGAATCTTATAAATAACGGGGGTTCATTAAAATAAAAACTTGCAACTTGAATACGTTCTCGTGATATTGTTTACAAATAGTAGCTTTGTTAAACACAATTATAGGTACAGGATTTCAGACAACTGTCCTGGACAGTCTAGGCATTTGCCTGAAGTGGCTGAAGGAAAGGGACCTTCAGATAGGTCAATCTGAAAAATGATTTCAGCCCAGTTGCCACATAAATTTACAAAAAATGCAAATTCTATGAATTATAAAATACTAGAATTATAATTTGTCTATTTAATTACAAATCGCAATAGCTTTTTAAAAAGTCAAGAATATTAACGATTTAATAATTTGTGTTTCACTTGACAGAACCTGTTAAACTTCAAATTTAGTATTTAAAATTCTTTAATTATTCAAAATAATCAATTTGTTTAAAGCATCTAACTGGAATTAAGGAAATTTAATGTTTGACCATTTCAAGAATTATTACTTTTAAATAATTTTAACATAAAAAAGTTAAAATAAAAATATTAACTCAAAAATTTAATTACAAATTCTTGAAATATTAAACTCAATTATCAGTTATTAAAAGAGGTCTTATAATATGCATCGCCAAGGACCGAAAGAATTTGCCTAAATTCGCAATCTATTATGATATAGCCTTGATAAACCTTCATCACTTTGACACCGACTTCAGAGAACACATACCCTCTACATTCAGGATAAACATGGGTCTGGAAATTGGAATGTATTCGATCAATAGATTCTGAATGAGAATTTGTTATCCATTACGTTGCGATAGGTTTCAGGCAGTTCTTTAAGGAGCATTTTCATTTATCTGCACTAAAAATGGATTAAAATAATATTGGTTTTGATATGAAATGTGTATAAGGTGAAGTGTTTTCGCTACTTACCCGAAAATATCTTTTCACATTATTTTGGAGAAGCTTCCTCTTTAAAATCTGGGTTATAAATCAAAATCCTGCTTCAATGAAACGATTCTTCGGAATTTTTTCAAAAACTGTCGAAGATCTAAAAGCTGAAACCAATAAACAATTCAAAATTCAAGGTTCAGAATGATGCGGGAGTGCTTACTTTTTCTACATCTATTAAAAAAATTTAGTTTACCTCTATTGTTGTTCGGTCCCGTCCATTCAGGATAAACATGGATCTGTAAAATATATTCGCTCAACAATTTGTGAATGAGAATTTGTTATCCATACGATGGCATGGGCGTGGAGCAACAGTTTTCTGTTGAGCATTTTACATTTACCTGCAATTGAAGATAGATTCCCATATTTAATATTAGTCGCATTTCATGCCAATAAGAAATTTTTTTAAGTAATGAAAAATCTATTTGCATTATTTGGAGAAGCTTCCTCTACAATCTGGGTGATTAATCTTAATTCGGTATCAATGAAACGATTCTTCGCTTGCAAGTATTCAAAAACTGTCGAAGATCTAAAAGCTGAAAAAAAAATTCAAGATTCAAAATGGCAGATTCTCACTAACATATAAACAAAATGTTAAATTTACCTCTTATATTGTTCGTAGATAAGAAACCAAGTGATTCAAGCTTCCAAAATTTATCCAGTTTTAAACTTTTGACTTTATTGTGACCTTCAGCTGGTCCTTTTATTTACCTTTGAGCCTGCTTCGCGATTTATAATATTTTCTTTATGCTCCTTTCATCCATTTCTGGAGGATTTCGACAAATTTCATTTCAAAAAATTCAACTCGTTAAGAGTTAGAATCTGTAGAAACGATTTCATACAGCGTCTCAGTTTCTCATTTCTTTCATAATTACAAGACACTCCAATATGAAAACAGGCATTTTTCTATCCCTAGTTTCTTTGTACATTTTTTTTGCATAAACCAACATGAATAGTGGGATGTTTAATACCTCCGATTGAAATCCGTCAAAACTAAAAACATAGATATTTGAAGACATTCTTCTACATCAATTCTAGGCTTAGTATTTTTTTTACAGTAAAGTTAGAATCCACATTAGTTAAATATTAGTGTAGATTCAAGTATGTATAAAAATCAAATTTCATCTCTGATAAAACAGTGGCACATGCAATGGTGTATTTTTGCATCGTATTATGACAACATGCATAATAATCAGCACGGGACATGCATGCTAATCCGATAGTTTTACCTTGATAGCGACATTTTTGCTTATTTCCTTTCTTCTGAAACTTCAAAGCATTTTACTTCAAAATGTAATCGATCCTTACATGCTGCAATTATTTTTCAATTTCACACCAAAGTTGACTCAAGCGCATAAGAATAGAGGTCAAAGTATCTGTACAATTCTTTTCTTCTGTTGGATTAGAGAAACTAAATTCTCTTTTTCGTCGAGTTCGTTGTCTATGTTCACTTTTATTCTTATTCGTCAAATGTATACAAGTTGATGAATATTTCAACATAATTCATTCCTCCGCAATGCACTCATTTACACCAAGCAAGGTCCAGTAATTTACAAATGAAATGACGAATTTAAGATATTTATCCAGATAACCTAACTATTCAACACTGAAGTATTCGAAAAACTTTCTATAAATTAAATGTTTATAGAGGCAGAAATGACCGATTCTCAGAAATGGGAAAATTGATCAAATTATCGATAAGGGTATGTCCATGAAAAGATTTTCTTGTAATTGAAGGAATATTTAATATACCCGATACATCTAAACTTTGGAAAATTATCCAAACTGAATTGAATTAACCCTAAATTTTTAAAGACTTTATAATTTCATTTCCAATTCGAATAACTGTCGCTGTTAATTTGATATTGGCATTTATCTATTAGTTCATCTCATTCATCCAGTGAATCGGTGTTGATTTGATCTGATCCTATTTCATTTCAGAATATTTCTAACCTATCTCAAAAGTTCCATCTCGATAAATTTACAATTTCAAAAACAGTGTCCTATCTACTTCGTTCGAATGAATGAAGAATCTCGATCGTAATTGAAGTTGAATGCTTTTACTACATGGCACTATTTAAATATTCGTATAATAAATGGAAAATATATTTCAGAATATGCACTTAAAATAAGAAGCAGTTCTACTTTCAAAAACTGCAGGCTTTACAGCCGAATGCTGTAACCTTCCTTCTCAATAAAGGAGAAAAAGTTTATCTTTCTCAATAAAATATATGCATTAAGAATTGCAAAACGGATATTATACTCAGGAGTTTTTCATATTATATTCAATACGTTAAGTTTACTTTTAAGATATACATTTAATCAGTGTAAAGAGAAAAAATTGTTAGTGCTTCAGCATGTGTTGAGGAGGGGGAGGGGTCTGATTATAGGCAAATTTTTTTGAATCAGCGAGTGACTTGTTGCTATTTAAGGCTGCGATAAGGAAGAATTAAGATAATTAAAACTCAACACGTTTTTTTCTAGTATCACAAGTTTAAAACGAATTGATAATTGTTATTTATTGGACTACGTGGATCTAACAACTTAAGTATACTTAATATTAAAAAGAATATTTGATATAATTAATCCACTCATTTTCAACTGTAAACATTTAGTGACTTAAGAGCTGAAATTGAGAATTTTGGAAATCTGAGTGAAAAATATAGTAAGAGGTAAATTAATATTTAATTTTCACTTTACATTCCGACACCCATTTCTAAAATATTAATTTGAGATAATCAATAAAATTAATCCATGATCTAAAAAGTCCAAAAACTGCAATAAATAGACGAAGCGAGATCCAATTAGAATGTCTCGATTGATCATTCTTATTCGATTTGACTAAATGCTAAAACATTGTCAGTCCTTTGACGATTAGTAACAAGAATTCTAAGAAAAGATCTTGGTCATAATTCGATTTTTGGATTCTGTACAAAAGTTTGAATCGAACATTTGAACAGCTCTTCCATGCTCCCCAATTTAAATTCAATGTATTGTGTTTGATGGCATTCTCGTTTTAGCGTCAGTTATAGTATTGAACAACTAACATCTTAAGTACCAAGCATTTCACCGGAACGACGACAAAATGGAATAACGAGAGATTGAATAAACGAACATTTTCGTAAATCTTGCAACTTGAAACAAGCTATTTCTTGGCTTTTATATAAATTTCGTGTACTTCGGAAGAAGCTCTAACGATTTGGATCGAATCTTGTATTTAAAAAAGATTCTGCTTTTTAAGTTTACACAGTTGTCTTTTCTGAAAAAAAAACACGATTTTTCATACAAGACATTTTTTATAACTAAATATTGACATGTGGCTACACACGAGCTGCATTAGTGTATCAAAGATGAAGTGGTTAGACTTCCATGCGTTTTTCCCGTGTTCGATCTCGCATTTGCAATTCAATTAGATTTCGCTTATAACTTAAACGAACCATAGATTAAGATTTTATTTAAAAAATTTTACAAAGATCTGCGAAGCTATGTTTTCCAACTATTGATATTAATTTTACACTTAAACTGCAGAAAATATTATGTTTAGTGTTCGTGGACATTTACTTTCTCCAAGTCACAAAAATCTTATTCAGCCTAATGCTTTTAAGTGTGAAATATTCTGCTCCAGGGTAGATCTAACAGTTCTAGGCCAGCAGATGTATAACCGATATGTTAAGAGAATGTTTTGGCGGATAACGATATCTAAAGTTTATATATTAAAAAACTTGCTCAAGTTCGTTTAGAAATCAGAGAAGGCAAGATTCTTTAGATAAAAATATTTTTCCTGAGAAAAATCAATGACAAACGCAAGTAGAAGTATTTTGTACATGCTTGAATTTAATAGGCACCTTCATTTTTGCAATGAACCTCATCCCCCCCCCTCCCCTTAAAAGTCAAATCCAATATCGTAATTCCTCTAAAAAGGCATTAGTATTAAACAAAAAGGGGTTTATTTGATAAATGCATTTACTGAAAATATTTACTACTTAGTTAATCTGTAAGACAACAAAGTACCTCAAAAAATTTGAACTACTTCTACATACAAAGACAGATGATAAAATTTAAATTTTTAATCATTTAATTTTAAAGTGTATCGGGTGCTTGGATCAAATTCCTTAAAGAAATTTTAAAATATTTCCCCAAACTTGGTCCTTGTAACGAAATGGTCGAAATTCTGTTTTGATATATGTTAAAGCTCGAGATTTCTTGAACAGCTTATCTATAAAATATAATTTTATTAAAAACTAAGTAATTGAACCTGAAAAATATTTTCTAGTCTAAATTAAGTTTTGAGGAAAAAATTTTGGGATATGAGTAAACTTTCGGAAATCTTGGATCTTCCGAATTATTTCTTAACTTACAACAGCGTTCCTTTTGAATCCACACATACGCATATTTTCCAAACTACGACTACGGCTCTACTTGTTCAAATATGAATCCACTTCGATTTACAAACATAGCATGCCACTTTTCCCAACTTACCATTGTAACGCTTCTCGTTTCTCCTTTTCCATACATTACCCACCTCATCACCATCATTCATTAAATAAACACTTCCACACACACACACACGACCCACGCCCTCATTATCACTAGCGCTAACTGACAACTCCCACACACAAGACATTCAGCAATAGCTCTCGCTTGTATTCATGCACACACATGTTTACCACAATCCCCATTTTGCCCCCTCGCTCGCTCGCTCACTCACTCATGGCCCACACCACAATCCCCATTTTGCCCCCTCGC
>JAPMOR010116884.1:101050-114110 GCA_026543865.1 Argiope aurantia
TTCAAAATCCTTACTAATTCAGTCTGCTTGCTAAAATATGTCAACATGACTCTGAAATGGTCGAGGTTTAAGGTTCAAAATCCTTACTAATTCAGTCTGCTTACTAAAATATGTCAACATGACTCTGAAATGGTCGAGGTTTAAGGTTCAAAATCCTTACTAATTCAGTCTGCTTACTAAAATACGTTCAGCATAATTCCTTTAGATATTGTTAAGTTATATAATTGCACAGTTACATATGAAATTGATTTCCAAAACTTTAGTTCTTATTTTCATTTTTGTTTTTAAATTCGTTTATGGATGGTCTTGTAAGAGTGTCGGCCATATAAACTATGGCTCGAAGTAATTAGAGCTATTACAAAATAATTCCAAATCAGCTACAAAATAGAACATCCTAAAATTAAGAATAATAAACCAAGAACTTCATCAAAAGAGAATATGAATAGAAACAGGCTGTCTCCTTGCACTCAAGATTTGTGGCTTGAAATCTTTATTCTTCCAAAAGTAAAAAAAAAATTTCTCAAAGAAAGTGAAATACGAAGAGAGTTTTTCTCACTTGCAAGATCAGAGGATCGTGAGTCATAGATCTGATTTCTAAAAAGATCTCCCTTGCATATGGTTTTGCTACAGTGTGAATCGGTTTACATGCTCCAAATTTGCATCATGTATGACGTTGAAATTTGGGCAGTGAAGTGTTAATCATGTTATTAAAATACTCTGCCGGTCTTTGCACAGGGGTAGCGCGTTTTCCCCGTAATCTGGGCGTCCTGGGTTCGAGTCTCGGTTCGGGCATGGTTGTTCTTCATATGTATTATCTGTGAGATGTGTGAATGTGCCCTCTTCTAAAAAGGAGTTGTGCAAGCGAATGTGATGCGAGAGTAGCTAAAACATACTCTTGACCCTAATTGGCGCTACTAAAACAAGAGCCGCTCCCTTGGCTTAAAATCGTTGATTTCGGCAGCGAGCTTGTCCATGGCGCCATTATAAACAACAATTTAAATTCTGTTTAAACTTAGCATGGAGATTCAAGAAGTGATAATCGTATAATTTTATAACGGTACTTCAATACAATGCTTCTAAAATGAAGTATCTTTGCATAAGTTGGTTTAAAAAATACAAACCAGTCCGTTGATTTTCGTTATTTGAATTATGCTCGAAAATGGAAACTTCGTTGATCGAGCCCTACTTGATTTTCATATGATTTTTATTTTCTCGTATATGATATATACGAAGAGAAAGTATTGCTATCTGCAAAAAATTCAAAATCCAGATTTTAACGAATCTCCTTCTTTCAGACCTCCATGAATCCGGAAAAATATATTTTTGAAATTAAGTCTGCCTGTCTCTCTGTGTTTTGAACAATACCTCGAAAAACGATTTGAGCTGGATGGATGATATTTGGTACATAGTTTCTAAACCAATTTTGAAGATTTTTATTAAATTTTGAACGAAATACATTCGGAGAAATTTAGTTAGGAGAAATTACAAAACGAAGAGAGTTAGATAGATAAAATTCGGTACACAGATTTGAAATCTAAAGTGTAGATATAGATCAAATTTGAATACAAATTTTTCAAATAGTTGATCGTCTATTTGCCTGTTCTTTTACATACATATGAACGCGGTAATTGAAATTCGCAATGACTTAAATATATGCAGCATGGTAAATGACTTCGTGACTACAAAGTGGATCGTAGTTTTGTATCAAATTTCGGTTTTAATCTTTCAAAAGAAAAGCATCTAAAATAGAAGGTCGGTTTTTGTGTAGTTTGGCTTTCTGGAACTTGTATATTAACTGCAACCCAACGAGTAACCGCCAAAAAAATCGCCAAAATCGCACTCTATTAGGATTTTTTGGTAACTATATTTTGCCAATGGCATACGGTTAATAATACGCAAGTATTAGAGAGTATGTGGAAAAGTTTCTAGGATACCATTCTTGATGGTCAATATTTTGTGAAAAAAAGGTTGAAAGCAGTAAGTGTGATAAATTTCTCTTTCTACCACATAAATTAAGAGCAAAAAAAAAGGGCTAAGAAAATGGTTAGGGAATTTTAAGAATTAACTAAAATATAAATATGAATCAAAAGCCATGAAAAGTACACTATATGACTTTATACACTATCACTATTTTAGCAAATACAAAAAAACATTGCTGTAATGAGTTGCAAAACTGAAAGCACAAATCGCAAAATTCACTATCATGGTCAGAAATAAAAGAATCACTGGCAGATTATGACAGTTTTATCGTTGCTGGGTGATATAGTTAAGTCATAGTTTACGAGACTCATTACTAAATGCTAAACCAAAATTCTAAATGGTTTTAATGTATTGCATTAAAGGATTAATATTGATATTTTGTAAGTTTGTTAACAACAAGAAATTCCACTCCCTTCCTATAATACAAATCATTTCCAAGTCTATCAAAATCCAAATTCAATATTTTCCTCTCCAACATTTTCCAAAAATTAGCAAGACTAAATGTATTAATAAGAGGGACTTTTACTCAGTTGCATGGAACAAATTTCATCAACTTTTAGATAGAAACAGATTTTAGATAGATTAATGAGGTACTTTTTGAATACATAATTTCTAAACCATCACCAATTATAAGAGAGACAAAATAATATTCTAATCTTCAAATTAACCCTTCCTGATCAACCCTAGTGAGTTTTATTAATGCTCATGAAAACGAGATAAAGTTTAAGAACTAGTAAAAATTCTAAACGGTGAATCAGAATTATATCGACGAACAAAACACAAAGTGAATTTTTTTCAGGCCATGGAAGAATTGCCTCTGAGAATCTGAGAATGCGAACAACAAATGCATAACGCACAATATTGTTACAGAAAAATCTAAAAATTCTGTTATGTTGGTGTATGGCAAAAAAACTTCAAAAGACTTAGTAAAGCATAGCGGTGCCTAATTCTACATAAAAAGGTGGATACACCGCAGCAAACACAGTGAAAGCATACTTAAAAACAGCACTTGAAGTAAATGGAGAAGCTCACTCGAAAGAGGGACTTCACTTAACTACTCGCGTAAGCTCACTTCAACTACAACTGACTTCTCTCTCCTCGACTCTGCTTTTCAAAGTTTCCTTGATATGACATAGAATGTTTCTAGAAAAAAGTTGGAATGCGAGTCTTAACAGAGCTGTCGGCAAGATTCTCAAATATTCCGGGCCTTCATTTTTACCTATATTTGCAGCTATTACGTTACTTGTAAAATTACTTTTTTTACTTGGTGACGTATTGTGCAAGGAAGCAATCCTACAAATCCGTAAGAATGCTTCTATTTAAAGTAAACGAAGCATAATTTGTTTGTAATTTGTTTTGTCTATAAATATGAATTGAGTTCGTTTTTCCCTCGAGTAATAAGCGATACTCAAATTAAATTTCAATACATCAATTCATATTGACGTCGAAAACGGAAATTTAAAGAAAAATTCTTTTCCTCAAGAAAAAAAATGGGAAGGAGAGGGAGCTGCAATCCTAAATAACTTTAGATCTTTCAGAACGAGGAATGTTTTTCTTTTCCAGAAAGTTTACAAAACAAGAAAAACAACTGGATGATGAATAAATAAGATACACATTTTGTTTGTTATCTGCAAGCAAAACCTAATCTCTGCTGAGTTTAAAGAAGATCGCTTTGCTCTCATTTTGTTCCGCCTCCATCTCTTTTTTTTTATCCTATCAAAATCATTCGCCTCTTTTTAGAAGCCGAAAAAAATGTCTTCCGCCTAATCCTTTAAAATCCTCCTGCCTTTTGCTTTATTGGGAACCCTACATCGGAGATTGTTTATTGGGACAAAAACTACGTTTTTATTGCAATTTTTTGCCTTATTTTCTTTAGCTGCAATATTTTCGAAGCAGATGACGAGATGCAGCAGCTTAGTAGCTCGAGGCACTTTTAATTTCGATTGGAATGAAGTGAAGGGTGTATTTGTTTAGAGAGCACCGAAAAGTGATCGAGTTATTTGCGAATGTCTTCGAATCGATATTTTTTCATTAATTCACCTAAAAAGCGACCTTTCATCTAAAAGTATTTGAGAAGGCTCCCCAAATAGAACTTTTCCTTGTGTATCTATAGGTACTTCTCTTTTAGTTAAAATGACACTTGTTTATATTACAAAAAACTAAAAATGGCGGATCTTTGATTTAAAAATTAGAAATATTTCTAGGAAAAGTTTACAGATTTTATGCAGACATCAGTAAAAGAAATGATTTAAAATTTAATAACGCCAACAATCATTGTTTGCTTGTAGAAGTTTCATAAAGAGTATTTTTTATTAAATAAGAAATTAATAAAAAGTCCAACATCTGTCAGTATCACAAGAGTTTATCTTTTTCAGAATAAATATCTAATAATTTTTGCATTAACTCATTTTTCTAATAAGTTATTTAGACTTGTCTTAGAATTGCTTCCAAACAAACAGTGGAGTAATGAAAATTCATCAAAAAATTCAACTAACTTTTCAGAGCTTTAACAAAGAGTCATACTGTTTTACGCTTGCTTCGACAGAAAGCATAATATTAATCATGATTTAATGTGAAGAATAGGAAAAATTAGTAACTAATTTTTTCTGTTCCTCGTGCAACCTATTTTTTAATTCAGATAGTTAAAAATAACCAGTACTTTTAACTATCACTTGTTGCACTTTTCAAAAAGAGAGTCAAGTACAGGGTGATTCAAATTAAAGTATTCATCCTTCCTGTTTGGAACGCCCTGACGATAGAACCAGTCGACGTAACGCCTTCATATTTGGACGATATACATTTCAGGCCATGGGGAATTGATTGGTGCAATGAAACAAATTAGTTCGAAAAAGGTCGCTAGGTAAAATGCGGCACTGTGATCGGTTTAAGGTATTTTTTTATTGCGTCAATCAATTTCCCATGACCTCAAATGTAGACCTTCCAAATACGAAGGTATTACGTCGACTATTTTTCCCCAGGGTATCCCAAACAGAGATACTTTAATTTGAATCACCTTTTATTTATCTTTGAAAGTATGAAAAACAGCGGTACAAGTATAATTCCGATAACCAATAAATAATAAATATTTTAATAATATTTTTTCAATGAAACGAACCAATAAGACTCTTAATTTCTCTCTAAAATATCTAGCACGCCCTTTATTAAACGTGCTGCCCTTCCCGCGCCCAAATAAAATTATAGGCATCGTACAAGACCGAAAACGCCAAGAGTACTCAAAGCAACTAGCCAAAAACACCACAATTGCTTTTTTTTTCAGAGTCCCGCATATGAAAGTTATGTGCCGCACAGTGCGCTAAAGAGAGCCATATATTTTAGATTCTCTTTTGTTTTGATGATTTGTGATTAAAATTTAATCCTAAACCACAAGTGGAGTTACAATATCAAACTCGCCATTTCATTTATTTAAGTCGTTGAATGTTGGAATTATAGCACTTACAAGGATCTGAAATTACGGATGGACAGAAGTTCAATCCCTTGACATATACGATTCGAAATTTGAAATGGATCTACACTACAGATGATAAAATTATGTGCTAAATTTTATCTATATCCTTCTTAATAATCACCGTATTCACTTTTCCTCGGATAACCAGACCGACCGACTTCTGGATGAATTTCGTGCGAAATGTGATGGAAAATACGAATTTGGCATAAAGATCACGAACAAATTTTCATTCGCCTAACTGAATATATTTTTGAGTTGCCTCTGGCCGCGGTGGGCTGGTGGTAAAGACTCGGCTTCGGAGCTGGAGGGTTTCAGGTTCGGGACCCGATTTCACCGAAGAACCGTCGTGTAAGCGGACCTGGTGCACGTTAATCCGTCCGGGCCAAACGTTCTCAAGCTGGTGTTGTGTGGTGTGGAGAGTGGTTGCCAGCTCAAGTGTCGTCCTCGTCATCTGACCGAGATTCTAAATGACGAGGTCCGTCCCAAAATAGCCCTAGTGTTACTTTAAAACGGGACGTTATTATAACTAAGCTAAACTAATCTTTTGAGTAGCCTCGTTCACAGACAGGCAGATTCAATTCCAGAAACATATTTTTCGTATTCAAGGTGGTCTGTAACGCGAAGATTCGAGCTTGAATTATTGGACGTCAACAATATTTGCTGTTTGTGCATTTCGTGTTCATGAAAGTAAAAATCAATTAAATGTAGGTAATTAAATTTGAAAATTATTCTGAAGAGGGCGCTATGAAGCTTGATATGATAATCTAAAGACACATTCCCAGTCATTTTTATTCCAAGAGCTCTAACTATCATTTTAATGAACTCACATTTTTTTCTGTGCGTTATTCATCTCATGGATATTTTAATTCCACCTAGCCTGAATATCGATTGATTTGGAAATAGAAAATAAATTTTAGAAAAGAGCGTTTAAACGTTTAACATTTAAAAACTATTTTTTATTGAATTTTTTTGTCACTTTTGTACACTATTCACTCTCCCATTCTTTAAAGGTCACAGCACCAAAATCAGTCCTTTTAATGACCTCAGTTTCTTTTTTTATATATATTGGTGGGAAAATGGAAATTGCAACTCTAACTTCCCCGAATATTTATTTTTCAGAAAACAGAAATCAGACTCTACAAGTATAAACACATGAACTTTACTGAAATAGAAATGCAAACTAAAACTTCCAATTCCGTCATTAAATATTTAGTCAAGTCATAAAATTTATGGAACAAAAACAAACACGAAAACGGGTTTTGTTAATTAACAAAATCACTTGGAAAGAAAGTTCTTTTGTTCCGATGCCATCTCTTGAAAGAACAATAAAAATCTTCTGCCACCTCATTACGGCTCCTTTTGGAAAATCGTTCAACGCCATTGAAGCAGATTAGACACGAAGTCCATTCCCCGAATACATTTTCATGTGAAGCAGTTCGGACTGAAGGAGTCGCTGCTTTGTAAGTATGAAAAAAGAGGACCGAGTATTGTTCGGCATTCACAAGTGGGTTATGAAAAAAGAAAAATTCTAGCTATTTTCAATTAAACTTTTAACAATTTGGTTTTCATTCTTCTTTAATAACCCAATGTCATTAAATTCCACTCATAAAAAACCTTGAGGTTGTAGTATGAGGAACGGCGATAAAAATTCCACTGCATTTCTTGAATTATTTGTCGTATTTGCAATCAAGGAAAATTCGCTCTTAATCGTATAAGAGAACTGGCAACAGAACATTTGGAAATTTAAAAAATTCTAGTGCTTTGCGATTTATTGTTGAATTATCAAAATTCCATTAATAAAGAAACATTTTTTCCAGACATTTTTTTGAATAGGAACGCAATTATTTAATTGGAAAACAACTTCAAAATATGTATTTTGAGATCTAGACGTTTTTTAAAGCATTCATTATATGAAATAGTCATTTCTATATTCCTTTTTTTTATATACCAAGAAAAAGTATTGCAATCCTCAAGAAAAATTCCAATCTGCGATTTTAAACTATCTACTCGTTTCATAATTTCCACTGGAATCATGTCTGTATATCTTTGAACACAATTCAAAATGCTTTGAGCTAGGAAGATAAAATTTGGTATGTGGTGTCCATTTTAAATTTCTATTAAATTTTAGACAAAATCCGCTGAGAGGAAATCTGTCTCTCCGGCTGTCCAAATGTAAGTGAACACCGTAACAACAAGACAAGGAGAATTAGATATATAAAATTTAGTATACTGTTTTGATATCTGAAGTATGGATTCGTATCAAATTTGAAGCCAAATAAATCAAGGGTTCACAACTGTCAGCCAATCAAAAAATACAATGTCATAAAAATATGAAATTTAGCTGTAACCTGTGTATTTATCGCATCCAAACAATTAATAACCAAAGATCTTGCGTTAATGATCTCTTTCGTCACTACTTTTCGCCAATGGCTTGCTTCGACCAAGAAACACATTCATTAATTAATTCATAATATTGTTTCCCTGCTCATTTAGTCTTATAGTGAAGGAGAGATATTTACAAATATTTTAAAAGATGTTCAATGGATACAAAATCAATGAAACTTGATCTTGGCGACCATTTATCAAAGACATTGGCGACAAACATAAAAATAGATATTTTATGGTCATATCTCTATGAGGAGCCGAGAGCCACAGATCTTCTATAAAATTCTGTATTCCTTCAAAGAACTCTTATAAGCGGAAGCAGGCACAAGAGTGTCGATTCTCTCTTTGGAGTTTAATCCTTGAGCTAGTTCGCTACCTGCATTCTTTGAGTTATTGTGTCTTTGCGGTTGTTTTATAGAGATTTGCTGTTTTCCTGGGTATCTTCGCTTTCTGCAAACATTGACTTTGTGTACGCTTTTCTCTCTGTTATCGAGTTTGATGATCTTCACACAATACAACCACCGGAATTCTACTCCAAAAAAATATTAAAATATAGAAAGGGGAACAAAATTTCTATTGAGAGAAAAGTTAAGTATTTAAAAAATCTTTATTTCTATAGGACAGGATTTGGATATTTTTATTTTCAAATTATCTCCGGAAAATACCACTAGCCGTCAGAGGGGTTAGTGAAGATTTAGTGAATGGGAAGTGAAGATTTCAAAGGAAATAAAAGCTAAAATGAACACTGATAGTGACATATCCAAAGGACGGAGAATTTATTTTAATAAATCGTTAAAAAAATCCTTACGGAAATCTGGAAGGATATTGCAATTATTGAAAAACTTTAAATATTAAAGTTGCAGCATGTTCTAATAAGGCGCTAATTTGACCAATTTAGCTAATTTTATATAGCAATTTTTAGCAATTTAGCTTATATATATATATATATATATATATATTGGATGCTGATCGGATACCGAATCAGTGATCTCTGGGCTTGGCGACCATTTGGCGACGGCGACGAATTTGGCGATTTTGGCAACAAAATTGATAATATTGGAATCTTCCATAATTTTAGCTAAAGATGCCATAGGAGCAGAGATATGCCTGATTGTTTCACAACCTTCTCTTCCCTGCTCCGAAGACTATAGAAGTCCAGCAATCTAAGCCGAAGGAGTGGTGTAAAGAGTCGCCGAAAGGTTTAGAGACGCATGTCGAGTCAACGGCAAATAGTTGTATCAGTCCAGTGAAGCATAAGCGTTGTGTGAAACTCAATCGTTTGCAGAACTGAGCTGTGTGCCGAATCCTGGTGTTTATTATAAAAGCAGCATTGAGTCATGTGTGGAGTCACCAGTCGTATAGTAGTGAGTCGGCAGGTGATTACAGCTAAAGCGAGGAGACAGTGAAGAATTCCAAACGTTTGGAGAGACCGTAGAGTGTAGCAACCAAGATTCCCTCTTCCTGCTGAATCCGTCCGCTTTGTGTGCTGTTGTTGTTACTGCCGAGTACAACTTGTGGGCTGTTGTTTGTTGTAGTGTGTTTCAGTGTATTACGTGTGTTCGTCTCGGCTGTATATTTGGAAATAGATAAAGAATCAAACATTCGACATACATTTTAAATAATACCAGGTGCAAAGAATTGGACAAGAGAACGCTGGCTCCGCTAGAAAGCTAAGATAAATTCTTGTTCTTTAAACAATCCTTATTTATTCTCAGCCGTTAAATACCATAAAAAAATCCTTTTAAATTTATATTTGTGACTTGCAACGCTGGTAATTATAATTGCTATATGGAAAAACATTTTTTTAAATACCTAAAAATTATTCTGAATAAAATTAAAAAAGAGGTGTATTATTAATCATTATTAACAAATAAGTCTGGAATTTCTAAAAGATAACAATATTTATAAACTTAATATTTATGATTTTGAAAATTTGTATACAAATCTACCACATGAGAAATTAATAGATGTTTTTATTATTATTATATACGATGGATATTTATTAGAAATTTTATTACAAAAAGTAACTGGCTTGAATCACGTAAATTTAATATTTCTGAACATTATGTTTTTATCGAGATAATTTTTTATAAAGAAATGAAAGGAATTCCAATGGAAACAGCTTTTTCAAGTGCTTTACCGAATATTTTTCTACATTACTAGGAGGGAAAAAATATATTAAACACAATTTAATAAATGGATTTAGATATATATAGATGATTTACTTTTATTAAACATCGATATTTCTACTGTTGTAATTGATTGTTGTCTAAAAGAATTAAGTGTGAAACCAACAAAAATCAATGCAAAGCTACTTATTTCAATTTAAAAATAGAAATTTCTAATGAAAAAACTTTGGTTGGCATTTACGATAAAAGACACGAGTTTGATATCATAGTAATTAAACTGAACAATTACAATTCAAATTTAAAGACTAAAATTTTCAAAAATTTCATTTTCTAACAATTTAAAAGGATTAAAGAAATTTCTTATAGTGAAGCAAGAAAAAATCTCATTATAAACTTTAATTTTAATTATTTTCCGAAATTAAGAGAATGTTATTCACTGAATGTCAATGAGACAAGAGAATGTTATTTTTTTCCTAACCTATATTCTAAAATTTTTAAAACGGAAGATATGCTTCCAAAGTTTATATTTCTTAGATTTTTATTTCAACTTAAGAGATAGCTTTGAGATCGTTCAGTTTATTTCATATGATGATGAGGCACCCTGAGAAAGCGTTGTAGGCGTTTTCAGCCTTAAGCGCGGGAAAGTTGAATTTAGATTAGCTTTATGGTTTGCAGGATTAAGTTTAGTTTCCTTCATAAAATCTATTCAACTGATATGTTCTTTGCTTTTATATCTGTTTGATGTTTTTTATTTTCATAGTTTGATATTAGTTATAGTGTAGTTTGATTTGATTCAATTTTATAGTGGTTTTGCTTGGATTTAAATTTTGAAATAATATTTTGTTTATTATTGCAAAATTTTAATGTCATTGCCTTATTGATGTTCTTGCTTTCCAAAGCCTCAATTTCCTGGGATTTTCGAGCCACGAGGAGTCAATACTTGAACGAAAGACCCCTCACAGAAAAAAATTTCTGGTTTGAATCCCTGCCTGAGGGTGACCTGAAGTTTTCAAAACGGATTCATTATTTCATTCTCTTTTGTGCCATTATATTCATATTTTTTTTTCCAATTTAAACAATATTTATTTCTAATTTGGTAAAGCTCATTTGTGTTTTAGATGTAGCAGGATTATTGGCGTTCTTTAAAGACAATGTATTTTCCTTTTAATAGTTTGTGTCTCGGAAAATATTGGGTTGTTCGGATTGTGGAAATGAAAGACAGTTTTTGTATAATAAACAAATACTTCATTAAATTATATATTGGCCGTTCTGGTCCAACACCTTTTGCCATCTTTCTGGTAGTAGCATCATTCCACGCTCATAAAATTTTTGGTCTTTGCTGCCAAGAAACGGATCGAGGTGGTTTTTGACCTCCTCATTTGAGGTGAAGGTTTTCCCGTCTAAAAAATTGAGCGAACCAGTTCTGGCACTGGCGTACTGTCAACACACCTTCTCCATACCCATCGGTCCATTTCTTTCTGGCTTGAACAGCATTTTCACCCTTTCTGTAGTAAAACAGTAAGATATGTCGAAAAGGCTGCTTATCGCTCTCCATATTTAAAAGGGCACCAACCAAAAACGACTGCGTAGAATGAATTGGAATTTTTCACACACAAGCCTTGCTATACTAGCTCTCAAAGCAGATAAAAATTACACGGCTTAAATGTGAAGTTGGGTGCAAAAAAATACAATTAAATCCTCTGTCGGGAAAAAACGAAATTACTTTCCGAACAACCCAATATTTACTACAAAAAGTTAGTTTTTTAAGTAATCCTTTATGATTTGTAGTTTCTTATAGTTATAACAATACACTTGTAAATATGTGTCGGGTTTTTTTTTCGCTAAATTCATCAGTCCAGATACTGTCTATATGTGCATATATGTGAATATGATTATTAAAAAAAGCAATGACATAGGTATGCGAAATTTCATTTTTGTATCTTAATTTAAAAACCGTTGATATGTATTAGTTTTTAGATCAAAGTATATCCACTGTTTGTCTGTCAGCCCATCCGTATATGAGTTAAAACGCTAACTGCAATATATGTATGTGTGTTTGTGTGCGTGCATGCGTGCGTTTGTTTATGTCAAAACTGCTTACATGGCTTCTCTCTTCTCTCTCATGATATTCCGAGTATTTCAAACGCCAGCAGGAAAAACTTGAAAATTATTAGTATAAACATCAATTGCAAAATAGGGTGTATGTCAACATTCACAAAAACACAATATATTTAAGTATTATGAAGACATTTCTCAACATTAATCATACATACGATATTTCATACATGCATAGACATTGGCCAAAGAGCCAATCACTTAAGACAAATAAAAAGATTAAACATGAAGCGATATTTTAAGGGAAGCTCAAAAAATATTTTTAAAAATTCAAAAGTTACTTATTTAAAAAAAAGAGTAAATATATAATAAAAAATAAAATTAAAAGAGATACGTCTCCTAAAATGCTCCTAACGTTAGAATAAAAGCAAAAGCTAGTAAGCTTTTAATCCGAAGTTAATGAACTGAAAATCTGCTTTGCAATTTCAATTATATTAAAAAGTCTTTTCAGAAGTGAAGAATTTTTTTTTCCTGAAGATTCAAGCTAAAAAAGATTTATATTATTCTGCATCAAGGACAAATGGAAATCCGTTGTGTGACAACAATGAAAATCAAAATGATGAGGGATTCCGAATCCTTCACAAGGACATTACGATCTGTTTACAGTCTTAAACATAAAAAAGATGACAGAAACAGGTCATGACTTTTTTAAATACAGATAAATTAGTAAAAAGTAAGTTACTATTAATGTTGGCTTAATTTCCCTCACATGAGTACCAGCCACTGATTTATTTCAATAAATGCTCCAGTTATAGAGAATATTTTCTCTGTAAGGTTCTTCAGCAAACGTATAAGAAACAGGGGAGATATTAGATTTATACCATAATCTGCGGCAATTTCAGCAAATTAATCTACCATTTCATTTTCTGAGATTGAAATATTACCTTTACCCCACGCGAGGGTGTTCCGTTTTCTAGTTTTGTAAACACTGTTGTTGAAATTGTTCAGTTGGTGCATGATAAGAGAAATCCAGTTCACTGAATTC
>JAPMOR010116884.1:114120-131296 GCA_026543865.1 Argiope aurantia
ATAGAACCGCTTTACTTTTTACAGATTCCCAAGAAGGTGTAGAAATTTCTAGAAAGATATCACAGTTTTGGCTTCTAATAGAGATGTCATCATTCTTGTATTTTTTAGAACCTTCGTTTTTTCTTTAGGTCGTCAAATGATCGCTGTTTGACGCCATGGCCTCGGGTCAATGACATGGTATCCATCAAAAATATGTGTAGTTCACTCTTTAATAGATGAGGGTCTGCCGATGGGAGCAATTCAGGTATGAGTATGAGACATTTCCGGCATCATGGTTGATTTTCACCACCCAAGTGGATACATAAATGGTGGAGGTTGGCTTCCTCTTACTGATGACAAGACGTTCTCCCCATGGTAAGGGTTGTACCGTGATGGTCTTTAGGACTCAGCCGTAGTTCCCACCAATACTATCGCGGTGCTCCGGTCATTCAAACTTAATCCGAATACCTTTAATTAGGCGAGGGGGAGTAGTCTAATGTAGTTACTGTAAGAGGGAGCAAGGAAGTAGCATATAGATTCGTAACAATATATATATTTTTTGATATTCATTACCAGCTGGGTAGATCTATTTAAAGATGAATTGAAAGCATAAAAAAAGAAAGAAAGAAAACTGCTAGAATTTTTTTTAGATTTTTCCCCTAACATCCAAAGCCTATACCTTAGAAAGATTAATTGCAATTACTTCAGCTTGGAATTGTAATTATAATGATTCAATTTAATGCAAAGCATAGTGAAGAGATAATACTTGTATTAAACGCGCAAAAATAATCGGAAGTTTTCGCCAATCCTGGAACCAGTGGTGCACATCACAAAATCCTCTACTCCGAAAATAATAATAATAATAACAGCTAGATAATTTTATGACTAGCATCAATATTTTTAATTATGATGTGATTATATAAAATATCCGGATTTTAAAAATCTAAATTATCCTCATACTTAAAATTTAAGGATTAGAATTTTAAAAACTAAGACCTAACAATTACGTGAAAAGAAGGAATATCCAAAAAACGTTAATAAGGTTGTTTTATATGATTTAACAAATATTAAAAGGAAGGAAGATCTCTGACTAATATCTAAGAAAATGGTCCAAGGGAAGATAGATTCAAAAATGCATTCTCTTCACTAAATGACGAAACTGCCACAAAACGTGCTGTACTGTAGAGTTAAATGAGCAAACCAATTAGTGAAAATTCCCAATTACTTCCTTTTTTGCCAATGAAATAAAATTAAAGGAATGTTTCCAATAAACATACAGAAGTTTTCCAATCAAAATTTATTCGATACACTGGTAGCAGTCCCTCATATATATAAAATAAATGACTTAAAAATGAATAAATTTCATTTAAGATTTGAAAAAAAGAAAAAGGAGAGAAGAGATAGCTCGCCAAAGTGTCTGTTGATCGAAGAATCAATGATGTGAGAGCCTATTTTGCATGCACCTATTGCGAGACATTCTAGGAAATCGGTGGCCGGTGCTTTTGACAACCCCCTTAATGAAGTCTGCAAAAGGGAGAGAGCGTTTTATTAATAGCGTGTCAGCTGTCCCTGCGCGATTGAATTGACACGCGGCAAGCCTTTCGATGTTGACCACTTAAATGAATGGAGTCGATGAATGCGATTAAAACTGTGAATTAGCATTTAAACGATATGGAGAGTGGGGATTGTTGCTCTTTACTTTCATTTTTCTTCAAAAGGGTCCATTTTATTTTCATTCAAATGATTTGAAGATTTATGTTGTATTTAAAGTTTTATTTATTAGGTGTGTCTAATTGTAAATTTATTGAGAAAAATTCATAAGAGTAGTTTTGTTAGTTTAAATTTTTAGGTGGTTATTCAAAACAGACTTCTTAATTTGCACCTGCATACGTAATCTAAATTTTAAGGCCAATTTTTCGCGATTAAATAAAAATCTATTCATCTTAGTCGAAAAATTTAAAATATCGTAGATAATAGAATGACATAGTAAATGAGTTACGAAACTTAATAATAATGTAATCAAGAATAACTTTATAAAAAAAATTTAGTTTGTAAAAATATTTTTCATTTTTTTATTTGATCCTTATTAATTGATTCTTATTATTTGATTTTTATTCTTATTAATTTAATTTAAAATACCATGGGTAGTAGAATGACCTACTAAATGAATTATGAAACTTAATAATAATGCAATTGCAAGTAACTTTATAAAAAATGTTAATTTGCAAAAATATTTAATTATTTTTTGTTAGAATGAAATTATTGGAATTCCACTCAAGTACGAGGATATAGAAGGAAATAATTGGTAAAAATTTCAGATGAATATCCCATTAGATTTTTGAAAAATTATATTATGCTTAAAGCAATTTTCGTTGCAAATGTCTTCAAATGCTTTTTTATCAGTTAAAATTCTAGGACAGAAAGTGAAATCTTATTCTAAAAATGTTGCTCAACGCTTTCAAATGGTACCATAATGATTGATTTAAAATAAAATGATGATAAAGTTAAATTTGGAAAATAAAAAGTCTTTTAAAATTTATTTTCTAAAAATATTAAAATGCAAAATTCGTGATCATAACAATCTTATGTACACATTCATCCCACAGTTCATTGGATTTATTAATTATAAGCAATATGTAAAATATGTGAATCTTTTCTATTTAAATGCTATGAATGGAGGAGCTAAACTTCTAAGATGACTTCTACTGCTTAAGACAAAAATTCACATATCAACTTTCCTTTGTTTTTCCTATATCTTTTCTACGTCTCTTTTCTAATACAAACACGTAACGATAAACAGGGCCAATTTTCTAGAGTTGATGCTAATTTCTTAAAGCGTCAAATGGACTCATTTTAATAGAGATAGATATTCTACATATATCTTTAAAATTAGAAAATTTGGAAAAGACGAAGATCTTGTGTATCTCTGCCGTTGAATGAATAAAAGTGGAAAAACAAAAATCTAAAAGATTTCAGTGATATCCGAAATGGGTCAAACTAAACCACCAGTAAACCTAGTTTTAACCCTTTCAATGCGGACCAAGCTTAACCGGTTTTGTCTATTCAATCCTGGCAGGCCGGTCTATGTTTTAACCAAGGGGTGTAGGATGAACATTCTTAGTAATAATTCGTTTTACATCTTACATCCTTTGTTTAAAAAAGAAATTGGCCTGTCAGTAAAGAATCTGCACGGTCGTTTGCGCCAACTGAGTAATCAAAGGGTTAGATGAAAATAATTGCGTGCTAAGGTTATATATTTTGCGGCATGATCAAATGAGATTATATCGCATTAAAGATTCAAAAATAAATTATTTTTTGCCTATGATTTCTATTATTTTCATAAGTCTGGTAAAATATATCCTAACTGCATCAAAAAACCACGAAATCTGGTATTTCTATACATAAAATTAAAGATCTCTGCCTAAATTATTATGGGATATTCCGACAATTCTAACTTTTTTGAAAAAATAATTCTTGATTCTTAATTGTTTATGTAAATTTTAACTATGGAATCGAAATGAAAGCTATTTGCTTTATACTTTATTTTTTTTTTTCAATCTCGTTCAGAAATGTGGAAGGAAATCTTGTGCAAACTATTCCTTTGGCAAAAGAATGACTTACTTTAATACACTTGTTTCCCACGTAGAAATAACGGAGAAAAGCCCTCTCAATAAAAAAAAGAAGGAAAGAAAATATTTGACAACAGAAAAGTGTCGAACTTATTAGATTTATTTAGAAAAGTGTTTTCCATTCAGATCCGAATGAAACACGAAGGACATTCCAAATCCTATGAGCAAGAATCATAAACCATCGAAGATGTATATGAAAAAGTAAACAATGTTATGTTAATAAAAATTGGAGCCTAGCCTTTTAGAAAAAAAAATCACGCTCAAAGGGAAGAGGCAAATATTTGGAGTAAAGATTCAACAGCAATGTATAATTGGGTTATGACACATCCAAAATTTTTTCTCCTATTTCCAAAACTGCAATTTACGGAGCAAAAATGGAGGTGTAAGAGATGTCTGTCAGTTTAGTCTAAACACAAATGTTGTAAAGGTGAATTTAAAACATTTCAGAATCAAATTCATACATATAGATTGGAGTATATTAAGCATCATAGAGTAATTATCACCCTATTCAACATTTTTCTTAAAACTTCAAAACGTGTGTACTTTAATAAGAATTCTGTAATGCTTAATTTTGTTGTAGCAAACACTTCGACATCCTTTTTAAAGCGATTGTTAAATATTATAGTAAAATTTCTGAAGTAAGTTAATTATAAACTTGCATATTTTGATGGGTCGGTCTTGGTGCAAAAGATACTGCATATTATAAAAACAGTAGAATAAACCAGCACTGTGGGAATTTGAAAGCAAATGATCTTAAAGCTTGTTTGTAAAACCTCTAACAAAAATATTATTGCCCCCTCCCTCGCTTAATAGCATGAACTTTGACAAGGCCATGAGAGTCATGAGTGCTCAGATTTTTATTTTCAGAGTCCCTTACAAAAGAATTTTGTGCCTCGCATAATATAAATAAATAAATAAAATAACCTGCTCTTTGCGTTTTTGTGAGATTTTCTTTATATGAATTCGGAAGTACAGACCAAAAATGATCAATCTTTTAAAGAATTTTATTCAAAACTTGATAAAAAAATCTATTCTCTAGATTCTAAAAGTTGATATGAAATGTTAGCCTTTGAGCTTTTTACGAGGAGTGATCCAAAAAAAAAGTTTACAAGGCAAAGGAAAAATGCTTTATCAACAATAGACAAAGGATACAAATGGTAATTAAGAGACATATGCGGTGGTCACTTCTCTACATAATCACCAAACCTGTTGAGGCCTTTATCACTCTACTGGACCAATTTGTTTTACCCGTCTTGGTAATAATCAAGTCCCTGGCTATTGAGCCAGTTTTCGACACCTTTTTGAACATCACCGTTTGATATGAACCTTGTTTCGGATAAGTGTTTCTTCAATGCCGGGAAAAGGAAATAGTCACTGGGAGCTAAATCGGGGCTGTATGGGAGGTGGCTCCAGACCTACCACCTAAACGTTTCCAGTAATTTCTCTGCCCGCTTCAAAAGAATGACACCATTTCGCCACCTGTCGTCTACTCATTGCTTCGCCCCTTACACTTCAGCGATTTGTCTGTGAATGTCCGATGGGGGCACATTCTTGATCCATAGAAATCGTATCACGGCCCGCACCTCTGTGCGAGACCACTTCTCTAGTCGTCCTACCATTACTGTCGCTATTTCAGGTCTCAGTACTGACACTATCTGCTCGAACGACTGGTCTAAGACAACTAGCGCCATCTGTCTCCACTCTGGGTAACAATATTCCCATCCACAATTTCTACTCTCCAAATGCTGCTGCTTGTAAACTGTTTTTTGGATCACCCCTCGTATGAATTTGTAGTTATCATGCTCAATTTTGTTCGTTCACTTAGACGAGACACTCTAAATTATTTCATTCAAATTTTTATATCTTCTAATATGGTGTATATAATACATACCAGATTTCATCTATCCAACTGTAAACGTTTTTGAGCTATCGAGTTCATAAAGACAGAGACATAGAGGTATAATTTTAAAAATAAAATGCAATTTTCAAATTCAACGTGGTCAAAAATGCAGAGATTCATCGGAATCTCGGGTTCGAATTTTCTGATAAATACAATATTTTCGCTTTGTATACTTCATGTATAAGAAAGCAATGGAAAGAATCTCTACTCCATAAACCAATTATGTTACTCTTTTTTCCTTTACAGAAAATCAGCTCCTTATTAAAAAATATATATATATTTTTTTTTTAAACTGAAAAATAATTTCTAGAAAGGGGGAGGTCTATCCATGTGATTTGTGTATTTTTGATTTAATATATTATCACATATTCAAACATATTTAAATTAATATATTCAATTTAACATATTCAAACGTCATATTAGTTATTGACATTCTAGATTATCTATTGAATAATTGCATAATATTTCTTAATTAGAGAAAATTTTCTAAGATTAAATAAATCTTGATTCATATAATTTTTAAAAATATTTTTTTTAATTTAATTGAATTTTTATTTAAGAAGTAAAAAAGATTTAAAGATTAATGTATTTACTTGGGATTATACCACTCATATCATTTTATTTAGTAATTTTGGAAAAAAACTCATTCCTTTATCCCTTCTGTAAACAACCAAGAATTAAATTTTCCACAAAATAAAGGACCAAAGCTTCGCATCTCGATGGTCTTATTTCTTTAACTATCAGCAATCCATGAAATTGAAAAAAATACCCCGATTAAGAAAATTTTTTTAATGCCTGTATCTTCTTACACTAATTAGAAAACAATATCGTCAAGAAACATTTTCTCTGTAAGAACTGAGCAATTCCTTTCTATTCACATTTGGAAAGCCCTTCTGAATTGTTCTAAGAATTAGAATGTGATATTCTTTTGAACACCTAGTTGTTCATCATTGAATTAAATGCTTATGTAATTAAGTAAATTGTTCTGTTTTACTGTTTATTTTTAGTGTGATATTTTTCCTCTATTTTGCATTGTAGTTTTTTAGAGTCCTTTGGGTACGAGTGGGATTTAGAATAAAGATAATTGTTCCAATGTTCTTTGTGGCAACCTTTTGTGCAAACGATCTTTTTAATTGTTCCTTTGTCTTCTTTGTACATAATACTATAGGTGTGCGATTTATCTCTGAAACAACTTTGAAGTAAAATATATTTCAAAGTCTTAGAAAGAATTATAATTAAATTTTATAATATAGATTTATTTGGGGCTATTGAATCGGGAAGTTTATTTAATTTATTTCCTAAAAAACAATTTTTAAGGAAACTTGTTTCTTTTTTTAAAAGGAATAAAATAATTTTTTTCAAATGAAAATTAGTGAAATGAGAGTAGAAGAAATTATATGCTAATAATGTGTCGATTTCAGTAATGAAAAGCTGCTTAGGGTTGTATACATGTTTATTTAAACATTGTTTTTTGAATTTTACACTATACATTGTTTCAGAATTTAATTTAAAATTGAAGAAACGGTTATTAATCTAACACTTAAACTAATTTTGTAAAATATATTTTGCAATAAAAAATAAAACTGTTTAGAAATAAATAATTTTGAATACCTCTTTAATGCAAAACTAAATTGAGTAATATGAAGTAAAATTATGAAATATTAATAGAACAATTTGTACATTTATACTATTTTGGTAGAGATTAATTGTTTCTTTTAAAAAAATAACGTGTATCACTAATTAGTAAGTATATGATATATATATTGCACATTTACTGATAGGCACATTTTCAAACATTTAAAATACATTTTAGGTTATTTTAAAACAAAAGAACATATTAAATATCTTTTTGCATATATTGGTGCTTACGTAAGAATATTTTACATATAAACATACAATATAAACACTGCTTTCAATTAAATTACTGAACTTTTGTTTGCCTAGATGGGTAAGATAAAACATTGTCTTTATCGAAATATAATAATAAATTTACATTAATGTAGGTTGTTTGTGGGTGTTTTAACACATAAAGGATGAGATGGCCAACTGATGATAAAATGACTATATTCTGAATTTAGTTACAAGATTAATAGATGATGGACGGAACAGGAACAATACAAATACTGGAACAACACGAACACTGAAGTAAACAAAGTTAATTAAGACACGTCGTCTTCTTTTGAGTTATAGAACGTTACGGCTATCGTCTACAGTGGCATCGTCAAAACACATCTTCTTTCTAGCCATGCAACGAACGTCTTCCGTTGCAAACGTCTTTCACCGCGGCCTATTCCGAACTGTCAGCTACAGTACTTTTGCCGCTAGAGGCGCTGGTTTTGGCGCGCTGTCGTGACGGCACCACATTAAAGCTAAATGAAAAATGTTAAAAAGTAGCTAGAGTTATTAAATTTGTTTCTTTCAATTTCATGAGACAATAAATTCTCCTTTCACTTACAGAAGGTTTATTCCACAAGTATAAAGTAAATTTATTAAGAAAGAAAAAAATTTTCAATAAGTAAATGAATATAACTATTGCTGCTACCAAAAATGAATTTTCATCGAAAACATATTAACCTAGCGCTCAAATTGCAGCAGTTTGAACCTCAGACAATTGATGGCATAGATTAATTCAAAGCTCAACAAATGAGGTCATCTTGTGCATTGTTAAACACTTTTTATGGATTTTATCGCAAATTGCCTCTAATGATTAAACGCTCATTAAAATTAAGGGTCATGTTTCCTTCAACAAAAGGTCTAATGACGAGAATTGATTTTACGTCAGTTTTTACGCAAGGCTGAAATGAAAGTTTTTTTTTTTTTTTTTTTCTTAATTCCAATTTCGATATAAATTCCGTTTCTCCTAAGAAAATTTTTAAATAAGTTGAAGAACAAAACTTTCGCAAGAAATGCTGCTGCATGGATCGGCACATTTATTCTATTTTTAATAACAGTATTTTAAAAATAACCTTCTCATGGTACATGACTGAAAGTATTTTTCTCTTAATTGAGAAGCTATATAATAGCTTCTATCGATTAATCATAAATTTCACAATGAATTAAATTCTCAAAGCTTTCTCAAATTAATGACGATATGTGTCTTTAATGGGTGCAACTTGATATGAATAACAGTTTTACCTTTTCGAACGTATTTATTAATTATCTTGTTTACGAGAAAATTAATAAAGTCCATTCGATTTCAGCAAAAGCAAACAGAAATATAAATAATCCATTTAGCTTAAACGAGATGAGTGCAAGAAAAAAATCCTTTCCATTTAATCATAATAATGAACCTCCATTTTCAAAACAAGGAATACAAACCTTTCTTAATTTTGGTTTGGTGACCTAATTTCAACAACAATCCGTGAATTTGATAAATATCCCGATTAGAACAACTATTTTAAATGTTCATTTTTTCTTAATACTAATTAAAAAACAATGTCATCAAAAAATAAGTTTCATTGATAAGAATAATTCCTTTTTGTAAACATTCGAAAAAGTCTTCTAGAGTTGCTTCAAAAAATAAAATGCAACGTATTTTTCTTTCAAATTTGATTGTTCTTAAATAAATGTAACGTTTAAATGGATTAAATAAACACTTTTATAAACAATTATTCTATTTTATTACTTATATTTAATAAGTATTTTTCGTAATTAAAGTCTTGTGGGTACAAATATAAATAAATAAAATAGATCCGTTGTTCTTTAGAATAGCCTTTCATGCAGACGAGTTTTTTAATTGTCCCATTGTTCATTTTCTTTAACGCTCTAAATATGCAAACGATTTCTGGAACTATTTAGATACGAACTAAAAAATATATATTTCAAAGTTTAACAAGAAATTTGTAATTAAATCTTATGCCATGCGTTTGCCGTAAGCGTTCCAATCTGGAAGTTCATTTCCTTTGTTTTCTGCAAAAAAGAACACTGAATGGTTTCTTTTCAAACAAAATTTTGTTTAAAATGAAAATTAAATTGGAAATGAATAGTAAGCTCAATTAACTTATTAATACTATTAAAAAAATCTTTTCAGATCGCATGCTTTTTGTAATTTTTCTACAAACTCTTGCAGAATAAGCGCTTTTAGATAAAAAGACAGCAATGGAGATGGAATGTAGAAAAGTTACGAAATGATGTGAATTGTATATCTGATTATCTTGCCCTTCAAATCAATCCGTTAGTTTATTATGTAGTCGTTTGAAAACAATTTTCCTTCCTTTATTAGTAACATCTAATAAAAAAATTAAATTGATAATTTTATTAGTTCTTTTGGCAGTAGACTGTTTTGTAAATTACTTTAAAGAAACAATTTACTTGGAAAGTTATTAATACAGGCAATTATGAGTTTTTATTGCAGAATTCTGATTTAAATTTTACCTCATTACCTAATATACTTTTCTTTTTCGTTATACAAAATTTGAACTTCGGTATTTTTATTAGCATATTAATATTGTTTAAGTTAACTGAATTGCAAATCGTTAGAAATATTTCTTTGGACAATAATTTGTAAATATTTATCTTTTCTCTCTCTCTCTCTCACACACACACTTTATTGTGTGTGTGTGTGTGTCTGCGCTTTACAGGCGAGACCGTTTGACCTAGAGCTGTTACTTTCGCACATGTATACTTTGGAGGGCGGAAATGTGTATCCCGGGGCGATTTGCTTGAAATTTTAATTATAATTTTCATTAATTAAAATTTGAGCGAAATTTTCACAACTTTCGACAATAACTTCCAAAAATATTACATCATAAAAACGGTTTTTACATCATGTTAAATTTCAAAAAAATTATCTTTTCAATGATACCAATGTTTTAACTTATAAATTGAGTTTCTAGTTTGAAAGAATGAAAAATAAACATTTTAACTATGTTTTCCAACAATTTATTTCGCACAAAATAAAAGTATAATTTAACCAGTGCGAGCGCGTTACGAATGCAAGGGAAAAAAATTAATTTTTATCAACTTGTTGCCACTTTATTGACGGAAGCTCAAATTTAAAAATAAGTTGATTATCGCAACAAATGAAACATATAAAAGTGTCATTTTCAGCACTTTTTTGTATGAAATGAAATAAACATGAAATATAATATTTTCTAAAAAGTAAATACAATAAACATCTTTATTGAAGCCCTTACGTTTTTTATATCCATTAACTATAACTTTTTCACTCCTATGGGATAACAGCCTTTGTCGCTATATCTCTCACTGTTTATATTCAAGTTCAAATAAATAAAAGGAAAAGTTTTCCCATGGTGTTTTACAATGTCTATATTATTAATTCAATAAAGTAGTTTTATTTAAGGCAAACATGGCTTAATACATACAGGATATCTATTCTAAGCAGGATCGGACATCTCATTTGTAAATCTATAGTAACAGACATGCATCTGCTAAAAAAATGGTCTAAATGAAGTAAATAATTATATATTATGTAACTTGAGTCAATAAACGCTCTAATGAATCACACATTTTAAATTTTTACATATACCTCTGCCCTGAGAATTATAATTAACAAAATATTCTTCGGACACTCATATTTATATTAATAATATCGATGAAGATATCGATTTTGCTTAGAACTATCAAATTTGGTTCATGTATATTTTGGAAGTCGTAAATGTGTACCTCGGAGATATTTTTTTTATTTTATTTTCAATAAGAATTGAATTAAAAAAAGTTGATGTTAAAAGCTTCAAAACTTCTCTTAATTTTTAACTGATTAAAATTTCGAAAAAAAAATCGCTACTGGGTTTACATACCCGCACTCCAAAATATATATATGTGACACATTTGGTAGTTTTAAATCAAACGGGGTAGCCTCTGCGAGGTCAACACACGTATACGCACACACAAACATAAAAGCAAACCTTTTTATTGGTATTAGAGATGAGTACACAACATAGAATTAGCTCCCTTCTTAAATGAACGAATATTCATGTTGGTACCTACCTTTCTTTAATTACTAATTTTTCAAAATGATTATTTGATTAGTAGTCATTAAGTGACACACTTCATGCAGTCCGTTACCAACTTTCAATCAAAACTATTCAGTAACGAAAATATATTTCACTGATGCTTTCGTTATGAAGAAACGTTATTATAAGTGTGGGCTGTTTACTTATGAATTCCATGAAATACTTGGTTAATAGTTACTTAATGAAATTTATTTAAAAACTTTGGCAAATTTCTTTAATAAAATTGTAAAGCAAACATACATCTCAATGAACAGCTAGATCGCTGTGGTCAACAAACTCAGAGAGAATATTTTCTTGTATTCAAGTGGGAAAAATAATCTTACCTTAATATTAAATAAGAGGTTTGTGATTTATTATTCTTTAAATTTGCTTTGTAAAAATCCCCTCTCCACCCAAATATCCCTTCTTGTAGAATATTTATTCTACATAAATTGAGTGAATTTATTAAAAGAGAAAATATATTTTTAATCAGAAAAATGAATAGAAACAAATTTACTGAAATGAATGAGTTTTCATTGAAATAATTGTAACTTTACTAAAATAGCCGTTCCCTCCATTTTAAACAATTAATAGAAGAGATTTGTCCAAAGTTACGCAACAAGCTAGGTCCTCGTCATTTTTTCCAATACCTGTTGGTATTGTTGGAAAATTGTTTGTGATGATTAAAAGCTATTAAAATAGGGTGTCATATTTTCTTGAACAAAAGCCCTAATTATAAAAACATTATTCTTTTGCTTCCTCTTTTATCTAGTGTTGTATTAATATTTTTTCCGCGTGCCTTCATATCAGCTCAAGATTTGAGATCCATGGCCGAGGGGGACGTGACACGTCAATGGAAACTTTGTAAGGGCAATTTATTTCTTTTAATGATAAACTCCCCTATAATATATCAGAGTGTTTCGTTCTTCTAGATATTTTAAAACACCTAGAGGGAGGTGTGGATTTGCTTATAATATTTGTAAAAAGATAAAATGGCCTGTCCTTGGTATACCTATTTTTATCTTTTGTGCTCAGGAACAGGGGTGTTGCCATTGTTAAAAAAATAACTAAAAAGATCTGCGTTAATTAAAATTGTATTTTTTACAAACCTCACTGTATAAAAAATGACTTCTCCTTCTTTATGTAACAAAAGAATTGCTTTCAGTGAACGTTTTGTTCATCTTGAATATTAAATCTTTATTATTAATAATAAAGACATTTTTTTAAAATTTTTGCCTTGTTATTTGATGTATGTAACTGGTAAACGTGAATTTCAGGGATTTTAGGACCTTCAAAACTTTAATTTTTTGAAATTTTTTTAATGATTTCATTTGATAGCCGAAATCTCCCACCCTTTATTGCACATGCATGTAGCTCATTGGTTCAATAATCAAAATCACGAAGATCCCTTTTGACTTTTCATTCTGAAATGTTGACTTTATTAAGTCATTTTTCTCGACACTACATTTTCAGAACTTGCACGCAGGAATAAATAAAAAAAATAGTCCACCGCATATTAATATGAAATTTTCCTCGTATGCTTATACACACATAATAAAGAAAATTATGCAAACTGAAAGCATTATTATTTATATTTTTGCTTCAATGCTCACTAATATGCTAAAAAATTAAAAAAAAAGAGTGATCATGTTTTAATAATATAAAAAGGGAACTATCTCCACTAAATCTATTAATCACTTTGTATATACTCGGGAGTTATGTTTTTGGGGAGTAAATTGGTTTAACATCTGTTCATATAAATTCCTTATTTTCTGAAACACTTTGCGCGCAAGAAAATTCTGTTTTTCGATCATGTACATAGAGCATGTTATTTTCAAATGTATTTTAATGAATGAAAGTGTTATACAACTATGGTAAAAAAATCCATTAAATGTGAATTTTTTTTCATGTTAGGGGGAGCTGCCTTTGAGCAGCTTTCGAGGTCTGTTTTCACTATTAATAGCCCCTTAATGCAATCCATCCTGTAGATGACTCACTGAACACGCAAATGAAATGATAGATATAAAACCCTACTTTGGGGTGGGTTAATATTCAAAGAATGTAATTTTTATATTTACATTTTTACATTGGCACGAAAATGAACTAAATTATGATATTAAAAACATTGTATGGATTGCATATCAGATTAAATTTAAAAAATTATTAAAAATAAAGAAAAAACTTCAGGGTGATGACATTTATTTTATTACGGAAAGTAACTTTTTTGAGTTTGACGAAAATGCAAAAATAATTTTAGTGAGATGAGAGCTTTCGATATAAGGAACATCCATTTCTATAGGCAAGTGACGATGATTTACTATCATGATGGTAAAGTGAGTTTTCGCGCCCGATTCAACTTTCTGCTTGAAGCTTATTTCTTATACATTTTTTCCCTTTATATCAATGGATATTTTGGCGATCTTCTTCCAAACATTTATAATACTATTCTACAACTCAGCACAGTAGCTAAGCGAAATGTTGAAATATATTCAACTATAATAATATTCAATAAAGCAGTCTAACACATTTGGGGTCGTGATATAGATACCTGTTAAAGATACCGACAGTATATTCTCTTTCACTACTTAAAATCATAAGAATCAAGAAATAAAATTTTAATTAATTTAGCTCTTGAATTTTTAACTTTCTCGTATATATAATCGTCAAAAAATTCAGATCAATATTTTGTTAAATTTCCACTCCCTGAGTTCAAAAAAAAATGGCAATTATTTGTCTGTCCGTGGCATAGATAACTCAAAAGTGCTTTGCGCTAGACGGTTGAAATTTGGTAAATGGTCTTTACACCAAATTTGCAGATTTTTATCAAATTTTGAATAAAATTTGTTCAGAGGAAGTCCGTGTGTGCAGTTGCTAGAAAATAAGTCAATAAGATGGTTGTAAAACGAAGAGAGCTAGACAGATAAAATTCTGTAGACATATTTTTCATCCATAGTGCAGACACCTGTCACATTTTGAGCCAAATCCAACAACGGGCTGCTTTCAGAAATATCCAAATGTCATAATTCAAAAACGCAATGACTTAAATATCTCAAATTTGGTTTTATTTTGTGACTAAAAGTGCAATTTTGTGTTATACTTTTATTTCAATCGATTGAGAAAAACATACCTAAAACGCGAATTCGATTTTGGAGTACTGTTAATGCATGTCAGAGATTTATCACCAAATAACTCGCCAAGGATAACAGGCTAGATACAGTAAAATGCTAAACTAACGCCAAAAGTTGATATTTCGAAACTATTGGGTGCCAATGCCATGTAAAGCGTTTTCTAGCATGACAAGTTTATTAGAGAATATGCAAGAAAGTTTTGGGGTGACCACTCATGCTGGTTTCTTCTCATTTAAAAAGTCGGTTTAAAAAATACGAATCAAAGCATAAATTATTATAAAAATAAATATGATTTATGCGTCTTATATCATAAGTAATAGACGTAAAAAAAATCTTTTTTAAGAAATATTTGGAAATTCGCTTTATTAACAGCATTTTTATGCATTGATGTTAAATGTATATCAATTTATTTGTTTGAACTTTCATGTGAAAATTTTTAATTCATATATATATATATATATATATATATGTATGCTGAACTCGCTGAATATATCCATGAATGACCTTTAGGAGAACTGAATAAAATCTCGGTACATTCTTCTAACCCAATTACCTACTAGTGCTCAATCTTTTCTCCAAATATTTGCATCTTTCCTTTTAACTTAATTCTACACAATATTTAGGAAAAGCAAGCTTCGTTTTTAGCAAATGCAAAAAAAAAAATAATTCTCTTGGCTTATGTTTTTGTGCCCATAGGACTTTTACATTCGAACATTTCTTTAGATCTTCATTCGAATCTGAACGAAATGCATTTTTCTATATAAATCAAATAAGGTCGACACTTTCTTGACGTCAAACACTTTTTTTCTGAGCTGATTTTTTTCCCATTATTTTTTTCTCCTTACGTGCGAAGCAAAAATATTCAAATAAATTATCCTTTTGTGAATCTTGTTGAGAAAGGAATTTTTTTCTTACATGTATCTAAAGCAAGATGAAATCAGATAACTAAAAGAACAGAAAATATAGTTTTCGAAACCAATGTTGATAACTATTTAAACAAACACAGACAATAATATGAAATGCCGTAAAAACATATGAAGAATTTTTTTTTTAAATTTCAAAACTATTGTCAATTCGAATGTTTGATAATGACATCAGCATTCCTATTCCCTATGCTTAAAAATACGTAATATATGAAAATTACAAAATAAAAAGTTATGGATGGTTGTTTGAATTTTTCTGACATAAGAACCATGTTTGTTAATACTGTGTCGAACATATCGTTTAAGCAAGGATTTTAGTTAAAAATTGATTGAAATTTTTTTCTTCATTAACATCAAAACATATACATTATCATATAAAAACTATTTTTATGTCGCTATTAATATTCTAAGATTTACTTTTTTCGTAAACTAGTTTTATTTCCTTTCAATTTTTTCCTGTAATTTCAATAAAATTTGATAAGTGTTTTTAAGTTTATTTTACTTCTGTGCTTTTCATTGTTTTCACCACTAAGTTTATTGAAATATGTCTTGCAGCTATATCAACTACATTTGTGTGTAGGTGGAAGTTATCTTTGCTAGAATTAAGAATACACTTTTAAATATAATATAACGACAGAAACATTGCCAAGCTGTACTGAGTTCTGAGCCGCATCAAGCTGAATTTCTCCAATAATGTGCAAAAGAAGACCGTAAGACGACGCGTAGTTAGAGGCTGGATGACAAGTGCAGATTATCCTTCATATGCATGGGTGTCAACCTGGATTAACTCTATTATATAAGGCAGTGTCTACTACTACTATTTGCAGATAATTCCTAAAAGTACTTATTTCACTTCTATTGTATTTTTCTGTTATTAAAGTTTAAAAAAACAGAATTATGTTTATAACTATCTAGTTCATTAGCTGAAATGAAAAGTGAAGTAACAGCACTGCATAATTTAGAACATAGACGTGCTGCATATTTACGTTCTTAATAATGCTGTGATGACATGGGACTGATCACCATTAGATAGATTTATGTGCACAATGAAGAGGACTTATGGGAAAACAATTAAAATAGTAAGATATAATGCCGGACAATTTCGCGGGATCATGGACAAAAAGTTATACCTAAAGGGTTTACTAAAATGAGATATAACCAATATCTCCGGTGAACTTTATTATTAACTTGCCATTAATGGCCATAAGTTAATTACAAATATCAAACTTTACGGATGTTATCACTCTGAATGGCCGACCATTTGTCTTAAAAGTACAAAACTTGGTGCATATTGCTAAGGAAAATTCAAAATCCGTTCAGGGGGTTTTCGGCAAAAATGATTAACAGGCTCAATAAAAATGATGGTGCTTGTTCCACACGAAAACATGAATCACAAGTAACTAAACATGGACGTAGCGTATGCACACAAAAAAAGATGCCGTACTTGCAGTCAATAACTAGACGCAAATCAACAATTCGTAGTAAACAACGCGTGGGCAGAACTCCCTGAAAACTCTAAGAAAAGCCTTCGCTCAACTACCGAGGCCTCTCAGTTCAACTACACAACTTCAGATAACTAACTTTTGTCTTTCCGTGACATATTAAAGAAGTTTCAAGAAGTAACGCAGGAATTCGAATTCTGGTGGTTTTAATCATTCTCTAT
>JAPMOR010116884.1:131396-151933 GCA_026543865.1 Argiope aurantia
TGAGCAATAAAGTGGCCCAGGAGAGACACTTTTTAATTTTTGAACTCGATTTATTCTATCCATGGAGATATAATTTATGTACAAGAAAGAAGCGATGAAATACGTCAGGTGGCGATACAAGAGAATAGAAAAATAGCGAAAAGAAATCAAAATATTTTTCCCCGGTGATTTTATACTATGAGATTCTTATAGGAATTCTTTGACTGCTGTAGACTTAGGAAAGAGAAATGTATGTATCTTTTAAAAGAATTTGCTTAGCATGACGTGTGAAAATGATGATTAAAGCTGTATTACAGAGCTCATGTATCATTAATTAAATAAAGAAATAGGAAGTGGATCAGGAAATAAGAGAACATTTTAGAATTACGTTAATATAGGTAAACTTAAGATAAAACTTTGGAAATTAATTAGGATTCAAATTAGATGTTAAAATATCATGACATGTATATTTAATATACTAAATACAAAAGATGCTAAGACATAAAATTTAAATAAGATGTATTAATTCGTTGGAAATTTTTAAAAAGGGTCTCATAATCTGCATGAGGCTGCAAAATATCTGAATCCTTCACTGTATGTGTGTGTGCGTTGAGGCTGCTTTTGAAAAGGGTACCTATAGAATATCTTCTTTCTTATTAGTTTTTGTTTGACGATTATTCAACTATGATAGAAATAAGTTTTCCTTTAAATTCAGTTTGACCGAAGAATTTCTCACAGACATTTCAAAAATTATTATGGAGAATCTGACGAAAGACCCAAAAACAAAAACTGACGTTCCTGATCATTGGATAAATAAAGTCTGTGGGAACCGTGGGTCTGCTGCTCGTCGGAACCAGACGTCGGGTTATCTTGATTAATGAATGGAAGCTCTGCTCAAGTTTGATCCGTCGATTAAAAAAAAAAGGATCACCGCATATTTGTGGGCTCATGTTATTAATTAATTTGCGAGCCATCTCGCATCGTTTCGTGGGAAAGAAACAAGCGTTTTCGACAAACAAATGGAAACATTTCTCAATAAATGTGAAATATTTTGCAACAGTTTTAATTTGATAGGTACGTTGATATTAACACTGTTGTTTGAGAGATAATTATCCTCGCTGAACAGGCAATGAAAGGTGTTTATGTTATACATATTCTGATATCCAAGTATAATGAAGTATCTGTTTTATATAAACAATGTTGCAATTATTCCTCAATTGCCTTGTACAAAAACTATGAAAACTATTATCGATTTTGATAGAGTTTTACATAGAACACGATGTAATTTGAAAGAAAGATTTAATAAAAGATCCAAATGTAGAATTAAAAAAGTAACTTGCATTTGAGTTGAAGTTTTTAACAAAACAAATAGGTATCTTAATATCAATCAACAACTGTAAGTCATAAATTGATTGACATTCCATTCCTGAAGAGGATGTGCATTATGAAATAAGATATACTGAATCTGAAATCACTGAAGAGTCTTAAAGGGGTTCTTCTTGTTTTAAGCGATTCCTAGTTAATTATACGTAAACTATTTTTGATAGCTTTTTCAAAGAAAGAAATTTCGAAATTTAGTTTCATATTCTCAGTATAAGGCTGTGATTTTATTCAGATGATAATTCGAATTTCATGGATCTAAGGTGTGTCATTTTTGAATTATCGTATTTACAAGCGTGTGAAAGTACGTGCCGACACATGATAAAATCCTTTATTGATTAGATTCAGAATTTGACACCGATGTACAATTTAAATGTTTAAAGAGTGTATCAAATTTTAACCTTCAAGCTCTTTACATTTTCTCGTCATAGTGTAGTCTATACTTGAACATGTTGCGGATTGGTATGAGCGTGGATAGAACCTGGGACCTCGTAGTTCGCAGCCCAGTAACATGACCACAATACAAAAGCAATTCCTCGTGCAGCGTCCCTGATAACTGGCTAATAAGCTTTCACTACAAACAGAAGACAGACGAACAACTTTCCTATGTTTGGTTTTCTTTCAAAAATTAATATAAATATGCAAATTTAGTGTATCAATCGCATACTACATTTCCTCTGTCTAGCTCAAGGTTTTCGAGAGTTATCGGGTTTAGAGACAAACATAATTCTAAAAATTTGAACTCCGGGAGAGCTGCAAAATGGAAATTCCTCAAAATCCTGAGTTTGAAGTTTTTGACGATCACAATACTTTCTCTTTGTATATAATAATACAAAAATTGATGACAACTTTAAATAACCCATCCTTTAAATTTGAGTATAGAACAAGTACCAATAATAGATTCAATTTTCTTTAAAAAGACGTCACCTCAAATTCTCAGAAGTGTAAATCTTAGCAAAAGCCTATTTCATCCAATTAGACCAATGAAAGATATTTATTGGAAGACAAAATATGAATGTACACATATAATAAAACAATTTGTAAAGTTAATTATTAGATTGTATGTATGATACTTATTCCACTAGATAAAATCTGAAATTAAAATTGCACTTTCCATGTTTTCTTTCATGCAAATTTGTTAGTACTGCCATTTTATTATCCTTTGACAAATATTTCTCCATTGCCATCAACTTAAATTATTAATTGCTCTTAGCACGTCAGTAAACTCAAGTAAGATTGAATTATTTTTAGTTATAGAAAACTGTTTCGCCTATAGCAACTGAAACTGGCAACATTAATTATATTTTTGAAGCTGCAGTAAAGTTACTAATTAATGAAATTAAATAACTTGCTTCAATCCATTTCAAGTTTTAAAATTTTCAGTACATCATTTGTTCATTATACAAGTATTCAACATTCTTAGATATTGAATTGCCAATAGAAATTTCTCTAAGGATAAATTCTTTCAAAAGATTTTATTAAGTAATCTACGAACATATTCCTGAATTCACTTAGGGGTTTTAAAAGCCTTTAGGACCTCTTATCTCCAAGACGGTAAATTAAAATATTTGACGTTTTTATTAGGCTGGTGAATTAAAATATTTTATTTTCCAAGTTTTCAAATAAATATACTTGCTAAAAATCAAAATTCAAATGAGTGGTAAAACATCGGGATAACATTAACACTTTATCAAGCATAATCGGTCAGCTTTTTATACGTTTAATTATATTTACATTATTATTACAACATGTGTAAAACTGAACATCTAGTTCAATAATATTGTATACAAACGTGGATGATGGGCAGTCTAGAGTTATAATATTTAAATAAAAACAATTATGTATCCAAAAAGTTAAAAAATAAAAAATATATATTAATCTAAAATAAATCATAACCATGAAAAAAAAAAACGCTCTCAAATCTGAAACTAAATTGATTATACCATTAGAAAACAAAGTCTCCTAATATGCCTAAATCCATCAGTGACGGGTTTTTTAGCTATTATTAGAGAAATATTACATGCAGAGTCAATTCATAAAAAGCATTGCAAGTAAATGTAAGTCCTTTTTATTACTGGGCACGAACCTAGAGAAGAAATAATTATAAGAAAATATAACGCATTCAAAGAGAGTCTGCGTCAGGAGATGCGAATTGTCATTCAAGGTCCCTAAGAGCAGTCCACAGCAGATACGAAGAGAAGATGCGACGATTATGAAATTATTTCAACACCCACCACACACAATGCCAATCCATTTTCCTGAAATATTCCTTTATACTTTCAATGCCTAATTTATAATTCTTTGGAGACAGTAATGTTTTTATTGAAACGTCTGCTGCCATGTCTTCCGCTGGAATAAATTTCATTTCATAGATTTATTAGGAAAGGCTTCGCGAGCAAACGGATACCTCATATTAATATGTTTGGTACACTTGTGAAGCGCTGGAATTTTTACCAACTCTATCGCACCTTTGTTATTAGAGAGCAAATGTGTATATTTTATATGAAAATCGCGCAATTCATTAAGCAATTTCTGTAAGGAAATAGCTTCTTCAACATCATCGGAAATTGCCATGTATTTTGCTTCCGTAGAAAACAGAGCAGCAGTGCTTTGTTTACGACTCTCCCAACTAATAAAACTACTACTTAGAATAAAGTAGAATCCAGTGCACGATTTTTGAAGGGAATTACCTAATTACAAATCTGTGTATTCCATGTAAGGATTCTTTAGTACAGTTGAAAACTACTCCGAGATCAATTGTTTTCTTTAAATATCATAAGTCGCGTTTAGCTACTTTTCGTTTTGTAATAAAAACAATTCAGAAATTTACTAATTTCATTCACGGCATCAGGTCTGGTGGAGGGTGGAGGTATCAAGATACATTATCCCACCAAGGTTCACGATTATGTGAATCAGCTGCATCACATTTATCAGATTTTTTAAATTGAACGCTTAAGTCAATCGGACAAGATGCAATGCAGTTTTAGCTTCAGTCATGTGAAACGATTCAAGAGTTGTAATATGTTGCCGCTATTCCACTTTCTTGCTGAAAATTTATCCCTAAACAGTATTTAATAATACCAGCACATTTTACATCCAATTCTTTCCTAGATGGATGAATCCTGAGGATGTTGGGATCCTGAGAAATAAATAGTATCTAATCATCATAAATTGTAATCGAATTAATCTTTTTATTCCTTAACATAATTCCCACATAAATCAGCAGTTGTTTGTTTCTTTCCAAAATTATTCAAAATTTGGTTTAACTTAAAATTCCAACATCGACCAGCCTGTTTTAGTACATTAAGTAATTTCTTTAAAAAAACTCTATCAAGCCATTGAAAGATTTTAACATTTTTGATGCTTTAAAAAATTTTGTTTTATTATTTATTGTATTGTTCTAATATTTCCTTGAAATAATCAAGAAATTTCATAAAAATTTCCTCGTTTCATTTCCATTTAAATAAGCTGCTGTTACATCGAACTAATGAATTTTAGCACATAATTGCACTGACGGTGCTGCCATAATTTTAATTGATCCTTGGAGCGCAAATGGTGCTAATTTTTCGCCAAAACACATGCCACATTTTTGACTAAATCCTCCAGCCACACAATCAGCTTTATTCCTTACAAGGAAACCATCTAGATTATAATTATTCGTCAAAACAAATATAATTTTTATCCAATTTTTCTTAACTCGCCTTTCCACGAGTTCAACAGTCCCATTTTTCAAAATATTTTTTATTTCGTCAGCTAAATATTTGTTCCATTGCTGGGATTCCGCATTTGAAAGTAGTGCCTTAATTGGAAATTTCGGTATTGGAGCCATATGCAAAATCAGCTCAGAATTTTTTGGTTCCGATACTTCTAACTCACATAGAATTTCGGGGTTGCTTAACAAGAGTGTATTTCTCTGCAATCAAAAGGGAAGTTCATTTCAGCTGAAAGTGTGGTATTCTTCTCAAACGTATCATTTTCAGTTTGGATTTTAGTCTGTGTCACATTCTATTCCATTTGATTTTGCTGACTAAGATGGTTTGGAATGAAGAATTCGCCTTCATTATTACATGATTTATTGTCAAGTTCTTCAAAGAATTTATAAACACTTCTAGAAATAATAAATCGATTTTCGATATGAATATACACTGATGTGCAAAACTTAAGCAACAGGTATGTTTTTTGCCATAACTTCACGAGAAATCCTCTGAGAGACATGAAATTCAGAAATGAGATACAGCATTTTGTTCTGAAAGAATGACGAAAGCATAGTTGCGCAGAAATGAATACAATGCATACAGTATGGAATCAAACAAAAAAAGACTTTATTGAACTCATAGTATCGTTACACATGATTGTCGGTCCAAGAGAAAGAACAGCACGCATATGTTCCTTAGTATGGGATATGCCCTCCCCTTACTGCAATAGTTGCTTCGCACCGTCTCCCCATACTCAGCACCAGATTGTCCAACAGTTCTTGAGGTAAGAGTGTCCATTCCTCAATCAGCATCTGTTTAAGTTGTCGAGTGTTCCAAGAGGATTTAAATCAGGGGTTACTGGGGTGAAACCGTGTCCCGACCTCTCTCCAAATCAACTGGCGTCGAGAATCGCTTGTAACATCACGGAAAGAGACCATTGCGGTGGTCCTGAAGTTGTCGTCTGGGGAGGCATTATGATGAACGGCGAACTGAGTTCCACGTTTTCGACAGAGGTTCTGTAACTGGAGATCGCTATTGTCAGGAGGTGATCCTTCTGGAAAGTGAAGATATCACTCGAATGGATTGGCCGGCGTGCTCCCCTGATTTAAATCCGATAGAACATGTGTGGGATGCTTTGGGGAGACGCCTCGCGGCACGATTACATCCTCCTGGGAACACCCGACAAATTAAACAGATGCTGATTGAGGAATAGGCATTCTTACCTCAAGAACTATTGGACAATCTGGTGCTGAGTATCGGGAGACGGTGCGAAGCAACCATTGCAGTAAGGGGAGAGCATATCCCATACTAAGGAACATCTGCTTGCTGTTCTTCCTCTTGGACAGACAATCATGTGTAACGATACTATGAGTTCAATAAAGCCTTTTTTTTTTGTTTGATTCCATACTGTATGCATTGTATTCATTTCTGCGCAACTATGCTTTCGTCATTCTTTCAGAACAAAATGCTGTATCTCATTTCTGAATTTCATGTCTCTCGGATTTCTCGTGAAGTTATGGCAAAAAACATACCTGTTGCTTAAGTTTTGCACACCAGTGTATATGCAGAAAGCTTTCGACTTACCTGAATAACTTACAACTATGCTTTTTTTTTATCTAGCAGAAAATTTGTAGTTCAGTGTATTATCTTGTTTGTGTTTAAGCCTCTAATATTACCCATTTTAATCGAGTTTATTAAATCTTTCATATTCAGATCACTTAATCTACAATGGGATTTTTCTAGATCGGCATATTTTTTCTTCAAAGTATCTTGTAATTCACTTGCATGGCTAGCACTTTGTCTCGTATCGCTATCACAATCACGCAAAAATAATGGTTATTTTTTTCTTTCTGCTATTAATTGCACTTTTAGCCTTTTGATTCATTACGAGTTACAATACTATCTTTAAATGTTATAGTGTAATCCCAAGTGCACAGATTTGTTACTGAGTTTAAATTAGTTTTTAACGCGGGCACATATAATGTAAAATTGACTTAAACGTTCTGTATGTTATTGTTCATATTGGATTAGATGACTTTAGATCACCAAAGCCCTCCCGTATGGTCTTCCATTGTTGACCAAATTCACCACGGTATTGTCTGTATCGTTAAAAGCTACGAATATGGATTCTTCACTGTGAAAAAATTGGTAAATGTAATAACATAGCCATAAAAGTGTTGATCCGATGCTTCCAAAAAATGCCAAGGGACCTCGCCAACTCCTTCCTTTTGTAAGTCTCTATCATAGCTTTACCACATTGACTTGACTCTGAACCGATTTTAACGGGGGAAAAAACTATATAAAACTCTGTCTTCTTTATTTTTTCTCGCTCTGTCTTCTTGAAATATAAGTTACAGTTTACTTTTCTATTAAATACTTTCACATAACTACTTACTAAGTAATCTTAATACGATTATAACCTGTTAAATCTGGAGGTTAAGAACCTTGAGTTCACGAACTCTGGGACACATTCCATAAATCGGCAGATCGGATTAGTTGCTGTTAAGATGCCGAGTACATCCGCTGTCTAGACACCATCGCTTCTCCTTATTAGACGCAAAGAGTGCATCGACTGAATTGTGTTCCGTTTAGTACTTATCAACCGACAAGTATTATTGTTGCGGAATGTCTTTAGCTGTTGCATTGTTTTGCTTTTTGATTGCCCCTCTATTTATATATGAAGCATTTAATTTTGAATGTATTATCCCCTTTTTGTATCTTCGTTTGATATCTCTAGTAAAAGGTTTTGTTTTTCGGTTGTAGCAGTTGCATTACTCTGTCTTCTCTTTTGAATAACAGATGGCGATACCTGATTAGGTACGCATCCCACAGTGCATTGCGGTTGTTAATGTATTGAGATGCAATGCTGTTCTGTTAAGGTTTGCGCTCGTTAATGTCTTGTCTTCGTGTTTGTTTTCTGTGAAATGTAATCATTAAAGAAATGTTTCTGAAAACATGGGCCCTTTTGCTTCCACTGCACGGATCATAATGATCTTTATTCCACCACACCGTTCCATATCATATTCCTGCATTTGTAATGACTCTGTATGAAAGCACTTGAGTCAAATGAGGGGCCTTTTCCAAATTTCTCATCATCATCAACATTCCTACCTTCCAAAGTGCATTTTATCCAAGTTTCGTAGCTCTAGTTCATACGATCTGGCCTGTAGAGAGCCAACATACACGCTCATATTATTAATGGTAATTATTTTTTCATTCATTGAAATTAAGAAAAGGTTTACATTTGGAAATAAGCAATGATGAAAATTTGTATATTTCATTCATTTTTAATCACTACTGATCTTTGATTCCTTAACGTTCTTTTATCTTAAAAGTTTGTTTTCCTATTTTAGTACGCTGAAATGTTTAATGAATCACTGAATAAAACGATTCATATATAAATTATGAAGTACATCCATCGTAAAGAAACCATGCTCCATCTGTCTATTTCCATGTATTTTCAAAATAATATACCCATATATATATACGGAGAGTCCTATCAATAAATCCAGAAAATTCAATTCTGATTGGAGGATGTGTAAAGAAAGAAACCTATTAAATTCTTAAATTCAACATTTTAAAATGTTCGTCAAAATCAAAGATAAATCAACAAACATCAATGAATCAAGACTTTCGAATTAAAGAACAGATATAATGAAAATCTCAATTATTACAGTTTAACTTTAAAGACAAAAACTAATCTGGTTTAAGATTTGATTGCATTTATTTTAGATTCCACTCCTTTATGAAATTTGCTTTCGTAAAATTTAAAATATATTTATCGTGACTACAGTCTCTATTTATCATGTTTTTACTAATTAATTTCTAAGAGGGCATTTTTTAATTTTTAAAAAATTTTTAAGTATATGGAAATTTTAAAATTTAACTATTTTACAAATGTAGCATTCGTTAATTAGAATTTAATTAGTTTAGTTATTTAAAAATTTAGCGGTTTTTTTTCTCCTTAATTTTCGAAAATTAAATATTCTGATTTTTTAAAGTTTTCTTCAAATGTTCTAATTCATTTCTTGTCTTATTAACTAAATAATCAAAAATTTTTATTCGATTTTAATACATGCAAACAACAAGATTTTGAACAAATAATCCATTTACCCAATAAATAAGTTGAACAAAAGGATTGTAACTAACAATCTCAATAACAAGAAAAAAATCTTTTACATTCTCTTAACCAATCAAGAATTAATATTTCTTCAAAATTAAATTTTCAAATATCGTTTTCTTATTGGTTTCATTTACTGAACTATCCTCAATTCAACAATATAAAAAAATACAATATATTGCAATTAGAACAGTTCTTTTAAAGGAATATTCTTTCTTAAAGTAATTAGGGAACAATATCATCAAAATATGCTTTTTATTAAGCAGAGAACTTCATTTTTTTAAAGAATTCGGGAAGCCCCTATGGAATTCTTCTAGAATAAGAATAAAATGAGTCCGAGTTTTTTGGAACGCTTGATCATTCTTAACCGAATTAAATGCTTTTGTAAACAATTTTTTTTTGTTTTATATATTTAGTATGTTTTTTTAAATTCTATGTCACGCTTTTTTTTCTCGCATTTACAATCCTTTATACACGAATGGGACTTCAGAACAAAGAAAATTGTTCTTTCTGGAAGCCTTAAATGATGAAATCTTCTTAATTGTTCAATTGTTATTAATGCCTTACTTTTTTAGACTCCATCCCTAAATTTAATTGTTTAATTTAAAAATAAAAGATTTTTCCGTGTTTAAGGTCACATTATAATTAAATTTTATAATGCGGTGTTTTTGAGATCGCTCACACTGGAATATTTATTTATGTAATAAAAGAAATAATATGTAAATGTTAAAGTTCTTTTGCAAATGAAAATTGGGGCAAATTTGCTGGCAGAAAAAAATTATAATGAGCTTAACTAATATGTCAGCACTTATTAATAAAAGAAACGGGAAAATGTATGTCAATATATATATATATATATGCTTGCTTCTGTGATGTTTTTTTTTAAAGAAACCTTATGTAATTTAATGATAACTGTTTAGAAAAATATTTAAAAGGTGAAATGAAAAATAAATATTTAATTCAGCTGATTAATTGATTTAGTATATCAATTTAATTATACAATGTACATTGTAGAATAATTATCACTTTTTTTAATTTACAGCATTTAGTGCAAAAATAAAATCGGGAAAATATTTTTCAGTATCTATTAACGTTCTTTCAACTGCATTATCTTTTAAAATTATGAATAGAGTATTTGAAGAATAGTGGTTTGATATAATTTGGGAAACTCGAACGATAATTGTCTTATAAAGTAACATAATTAACATTTTGACACTTAAAATTAATTAAAATTATTCTTTCTCACTAAGAATTATTTGTGAGAGTGCTGTAAAATTTTGAGGAACTCTCACTTTCCCATGCAAGTGTAATGAGAATGTTGTCTGATTCTGTTGTAGTGCTAAGAAATGATAGCTCATTCTTATACATATGATTTCAGTTTCAGAAAGGAAAATAATTTTAATCTTTTCGAGTCATTCGAGTCCATGCCTACAGTTGATCTTATTTTATAAACAGACAAACAAAACAAAGCAGCAATTGTGGTCCCCGAAAACTTTCACGCAATTCTTCAACATTTTTTTATCCCCAACTTCCCCATAAAATTGTGGAAATTGGGTAAGGCCCAATTGTGTCTTACATAGCATTAGTGAATAATAATTACAAAATGTAAATTTTTGGCATGTATTTAGCATGTTTAATGAATCAATCGTGTGATCTTTGGCGAGTTGTCTGGAGATTAATTCCTGGCATGCGGTTAATAGTTTCAGAAAGTCTAATTTGTTTTTTAGACGCGTTTTTCTCACCCGAGTGAAATAAAAATTTGACAATAAACGACACGTTGTCAGAAAATTCCTTACCAAATCTGATATACACGAGTCATTGAATTTATGAACTTGCATGCATGCGAAATTTGGTGGTCAAAACAGACGATCAATTGTTTGAAAAGAATCTAGATTTCAGTTACTAAACTTGTGTACCAAATTTTATATGTTTAGTTCTTTGTATTTTGTAGTTATCGAGTTCACATGAACTCGAACAGATAAAACTTTCTATGAATGCATTTCATTCAAAATTTGAAATCTGTAAATGTGGTCGTAAGGCCGTTTACTAAATTTCATCTGTACAGCTCAAAGCATTTTCGAGTTATCATGTTCAAATAGATACAAGACCAAAAATATTTTTTCTTGTCTTAAAATCTCGACTTAACCATAATCTCGAATTTTGAATTTTTGAACGATTACGACACTTCCTCTATACTTTGTATAAAAAAAGCAAATGAAAGTTTCATTATGTTGATTTAATTATGTTCTTTATTCATATAGATTATTTCAATGAATTACATTAAAATAAAAAAGCCGTTTTGAGAAATAAGAACTTTTTTTAATTAATCTTTCTCTGATCTTACGTTTGATTATATTAATGTCCTGTCTGGAAGCTAAGCTTGAGTTATTTTGGTAGAGAAGTAATTTTGAAAACTTTAGCCAATAAAATACAAAAAATTCCCATGACTATTAAACTGGTATCATGGAAAGGATATATTTGTTAAGTATTAAAATAGTTAAAATTCATTTGTATGCAATAATATTTTCGGAAGTTATCTCGAAAAAACTCCAAAATTGACCCACTTTTTAATTAATTTAAATTTCCATAAAAATTTCAAAACAATCGCACCGAGGTGCACATTTACCCTCTAAGGTATACTTGTACCAAATTTGTTAACTCAGGGTCAAACAGTCTAGCCCATAAAGCATCAACACACATATACGTTTAGCTTTATTATTAGCACAGATTATTTATTTATCATAATTTTTTTATCAACTAGTCCCTTTATCGAGCAGCTGGTTCATCGAGAATATTGATTATCTCTAATTTCAGTTAAATCAATACGAAGTTAGTTATATCTAACTCCATATCTATAATACCGTAAAATTGCCAAACACTATAAATGTGTTATTTTGATTGTCTTACATATGCTACGTTTATTATGTGCATGAGACTTAGTTAAAATTATGGCTTAGTTCCCAAATTAAACAGCAATGAAAAACCTCTTAAATATGTTACTTATATTGGAATCAATAGTACGAAAAAAGTTATGGAAAATTAGGGAAATACATAGCATAATGGGGCGTACAGTTTCAAAAATAATATTAGTTAAGCGTTTATAAAAATCTGAAATTTAAAAACAATATACTGCGAAAGCTTTTAAAACGAAGTTATACAAATTATTTAATTCAAATTTTTAACAAACATTCATTTCAATGAACCAACTGGTTGCCAAAGGCGGTTAGTATTAAATATTCTCATTAATATGTTACGAAATATGTTTCAACAATGTTTTCATTCCAAAAGAAAATCATTAGAAAAGTATTGTTTCTTTTTCATAAAGCATAGGTGTATTAATATTCGTTCAAACAAGCTCATTCAGAAACATACCCATATTTTGATAATAAATGAGTACAACACATTTTCTTTTCAAATAATTTAACTATCCGTAATTACTATCAAACCCAGGAGAAAATATTCCTTTATATCCATTTAACAAAGAACTTTTCATTAATGCGAAATAAAGAGTTTATGATCCATTTTTTTTTAATCTTGCTTTTATAACATCAATGGAGTTTCCACTTGAAAATGTTTATCCTACAAGCCTAAAGTAAATTTATTAAGACAGAAAACCCTTTTAAAAACAAGAAAATCAATATAAATATAGTTATTGCCTATAATGAGTTTTCATTGAACAAGTATTAACCTAATGCTCAAGATGTAGAGACTTGAATCTCTGGCATTTAATACAACAGATTCATTCGAGTTTCCACGAAAAAAGGAGGCCATCTTACACTTGATAAAAAGAAACTTTTTTTGATTTGCTGAGAATGATTAAAGATTAAAATAAGGCATCGAATTTTCTATAACAAAAAGTCTAATTATAGAAATTTCATTTATTTATTTAATTTAGTATCTGTTTTTATGGCAAGTAGGCTAATATTGTTTAACCGTGCGTCGTGATTAACTACGTATTATTTTAAAATCACAGCCGCTAGGCGATGAAAGTAATCAATGGAAACATTTCAGGACAATTAACTTCTTCTTGCCAGTGGCATTAGCGGAATTTAAACCTATTGATATTTTTAATGGAAACAACTTTTCCCTTACGAATGACGTAATAATTAATTTTTTTATAGGAACAGCTGAAAATAACTCAATATAATTGAAATTTCTGACCTCAAAGCAAAATCAGCCTTAAATTCAAACGATTTTCTTGTGTGTCAGAGATACGTATCAACAAAACAACATACAAGAAATATAATTTTGGCAGTTTGGTTACTACTAAACTTTAGTTTATTTATAGCAAAAATATCAGCATCTTTCAAAATCGAATATATTCTACGATTGACTCATTTCGAAGTCTTCTAAATTATGAATTAAAATAAAAATCTGAGTAAAAAAATGAATTCAATAATTTATTCTCTAACTAGTAAAACTGAGAATTTACATGGCACTTTTATGGATACTCATCAAACATATCATCACATAATAATGACTTCTAAAATATATCAAGATTAATATACTTTGCTTTTTTTAGAGATAATGATGTAATTGTCATGCAATTAGTTTTATTTTAATCATTTCCTTTTAAAAAAATAAGCTTTAAATACAGTTTGCATTCAAATTTTGACTTGTTACTATGAAATTCACAACACAATCAAAATCACTGTCAATAGTCATTTATCAATCACATTGCATCTTTAAAATGGGAGAGTAAATTAATGCTGGTATATTAATAATTAATTGAATTTTTTTATATAATTTTCTGTCGTTTACTTCATCGTATCATAAAAAATAGTGAAAACTAAATTTAACAAATGATTAATGTCTTTGGCAACCAACCGGATTGCTGAAAATATTTATTTTTCAATTAAATCTTTCATAGATGAATTAATATTCATAATTCCCCCAAAAATATTTCAAGCACTAAATTGTGGCAGACATTAAAGCTTTGTTATTTCAATAGCCCTACATACGTTCGGTTCATTCTAGGTCTGAACTATAGTGTTTGAAGAGCGTTTGCGCCAAATTTCGCCAAGAGTAGATAGAAATGTTAGATTTATTTAAGGAATAGACGCAGATACTCTGTTTCATATACAAAAATTAATTAATAAAATACTCTTGAAATTTATTATAAAACATTTTGCAATGACTTCTGATTTTTTCATTACTGATTGGCTAGGAACAATGCGAACCATAGGTAGCGCTGTAATCAAGCAGAAGTTAGAAATTTATTTATTTATTTAAGAACTGTTGATTAAGAGCAAATTGCTAAGATAAACGATAGCTCACAGATATTTGCAAAATTTGAAACAAATTATTGTACATAAATTAGCTTTCTTAAAAAATTAATATAAATATAATACTAGCTTATTTAAAAAATTAATATAAATCACTAATAAAAATGTCAGATATTTTTATGACAATTGTGACAGATTGGAAATTTAAACTTTGAAGTCTTAAAGCTAATTTTTTTCTAGAAACATTAACTGTATCATCTTAATCAAAATGTCTCTTTCTTATTCTTTTAAAGTTACCAGTAAGAGCTTCGAAGTGAAATGAGTTTCATTACCTATTTCGAATAGACACTAGTTGGAGTATCTAAATGACTTTCTATTCGAATGTTCTAATTATTTTAATGTAGTAGAGTTCGAAATCGAAACAGAATAAGTTGGAATGCCAAACCTTTCAAAATAATTGACATTTATTAATTTATTCCGCAGAGTGACTCATTGGAAGAGGATGAAAAGCATACATTCTAAAATAGCGAAATCATTTCGAATCCAAATTCTGTCAAAATTGCTTCTAAGACGCTGGCTTGTCGAAATAAATTGCAAATCCGTTTCTAGAACTATATCTAAATGTCAAATGATTCATCCAAATGGATTCAAAACTGACAAAAAGGCGTTAGAAATTTGCATTGCTACAAAACACCATATTGAGCTAAAATTATTGCATTTCATCTATTAGAAACATTTTAGAAGGTTTGATTGATTGTCTCTTCCAACTTTTACCCTTCAAGCATAAAATATGTTATAATTATATAGTACATCAACTCCGATATGAAATATGTTTCACTCAAGATAAGTTAAGGACAAACCGTTTTCCCCTCTCCTAACTCCCAAGCCATACGAGCAGGAGACTTTTGACCGATTTAACCCACACAAGGCGAAATATTTGGGGAGAATGGGGCTCGAATTCACGAATCTGGCCCGAGGCCATCGTGACCTTAATCATAGAATAATACTTTTAAGTGCATATGCTGTTTTCTAAAATATGGCACCGTTTTGAAAGTGTGAAGAAAATATTAGATCATCTGTTTCTTTTCTAATAACACGCTATGTATTAATTTTTATTTTTAATTCATCTTATTCTTAATACATGTGAACACATACCTTAAGCATATTAAATAGGCTACTAATCTTGAAGTAAAAACGCGTTATTGGTAATTATTGGATCTTTAATGGATCCCAAGTAATGTAAATGAATCACCAGACTTTCAAATGTTTTCTGTGGACGCCATCTATTGGTAATAAATGAAGTTAATTCGACGTTTACGAAAAAAGTAATTGTCAGTGTTTATCAATTATTTAAAAAGGAAATATTAAATGAGTAAATATTTCAGTAAAATATTTTTAAAATTCCATATTCTTTCAGAGGTTTAGGTTTTGTTCCTTTTTATCGAGAAAAAAAATGGACAGTAACGGAAAGGGATATTTGTCTCTATCGGGAATAAATCTTTGTTTGGATATGGTGTGAAAGCTGAAAGAGAAGAAGAGTCATCCGTGTGTATTTCTCATCTGGCCATGCTTCACTATCAACATAACAGTCACTAATGAGTCATTGCGCTTCTTCGAAATGAGTCACTTATCTAACGCTGATATCTTATTGATTGATTGAGATTTTTCTGCTATCATCAATCATTTACTTCTTCTTATCATAAAAAAGAAATTTCATTGATTATTGAAAATTGTTATAGGTTGCTGGTTTCAATAGAAACTGAAAAATTAAACATAACATATATTTTATTCTAACACTTTTTTTTGGTTTGCTGCGAATATTGGTTGAAATCACTTTCAGTTAAATCAATTATGAATAGCTTAAGGTTTTTTGATTCCCTTTTTTTTAAGCATCGAATTGCAGCAAGTACTACAGCCGTTTTATTCTAGTAGCCTAATACCTATTCTTTTCAACTTGTCTATGAACCATCCCACTCGAACCAAGTCCCATGACATCATGGTGATGTTAAAAATGTATTCTTCCAGTTTATCCATCTTCTAATTTTTGTATTTGTATAATTTCACATCCCTCGAGTAAACTGCACAGATATTAAACACGGTCTGACTTCATTAGCTTTCAACAACTGAAGAAAATCACGTTTATTAAACAATTAACGGAACAATAAAAACTGTGTGGATTTCATTGCAACACTGAAATCTGCTATTGAAAATTAAACAAAAATGTTTTTCAAAAAATTGACAAAATTTAGTAGAAATTGACATGTCAGTTAAATTGGTACAGTTATAAATACATTTTTTTAAAATGGTATAAAAAATCAGTTTTGAGCTACCATATTTTAGGAACGTATCATAAAACACGCTAAAAAAACCTCGCTTAATTATTAGTTTGCAATTTCCGAAGGAGTAGTCACTCCAAAGTATTCATTTCCACCTCCCAAAATAGTTATATCATATTTGGTAGCTCTAAATCAGATAGTCTGTTTTTAGAGAACGTACACACACACACACACACACACACAAAAAAAAAGAAGACAGACACGCGTTCTCTTTTATTATTCGTAATGATTAAGCTTCCCATTTTGGCGCTTTCAGGAGAAAGAGGATTTCAGCAAAGAAGAGTTTGGCTTTTAACGATGTTGCTCTGTAGAATAATGCAACTAAATAGGATTCCTAATTATTAAAATTCTAATGATTTTACATAATTTAATGCATTTAAATTAGATTTAAATCATCAAAGGCGATGAATTTAAGAAAACAACTATATTGAAATTATAAACTGACAATATGAAATGATTAGTATAATGAGAATCTATTATTATTATTATAAGCCTTTTTTAAATGACTACAAAAATTAGACAAATATAATTTGTTTTTTTTTTCTTTCAAAATAAACCTAGAAAAGTTTATCGGTTTAAACAATTATGTATGTTTTAAATAACGAATATGTAATTACGTAATTCTCAAAAGTACCTTTCGCCCCTAAAAATGCTGAAGACCGCTTAAACTTAAATGCCTCGCGTTGTCAGTGCCAAATCCTTTCCTAAAATGTAGAGGATTAGACTTCGTTTTTGAGACGAAACAATCGGATTTTTGCAGTTTGAGTTAAATAACTAATTGTTTCCGGTCTCAGGTGTTTTACAGAATTTCGAGAGCTACTAAACTTCTCTTTTCTCTCCAATTCTATCACCAGTCTTGGTGCGAAAAGAACAAATATTTGCTTCTTCTTTTTTTTAAAAGTTACACAAAGCTTTAGCGTTGGTATATTTTTTCTCTGTGCAGACTAATAAAAAAAACTGTTTTGTAATCTATAACGTAAAAACAAAATTTTTGTTTTTCCACAAAAGATCTTTTCTTGGAAGCATCCAGCAAGATCCTGATGAAAATGAATAGTTGATATGCAAACTAAATAATATTACAGTTTTTCTCCATTATTATTTGAGCAAAGCCTCAACAGAGATTGAACGAAAAAATACAGAAGAAAACGTTTTGAAAAACATTATATTGTATTTCAGAATATATTTTTTTTCTTTGATAATTTGCAATTTTTATTCAGTGCAAAGATAAAGTCTGAAGGTTATCATTTTAAACTACTTGTATTTTTACATTTTCTTTGGAAGGTATTTTTCTTTTCTTCCAGAATATATAAACTGGAAAACGGAACTCGAGTTTTTCCAAATCGTCCTTGCGGTATCAGAAAAACAAGAACCATTCGAAAAAAAGAAACATGTGAATAATATATTTTTCCACGTATATTTTCATTGAATTGAGATAAACTAAGTTCTGAGTTTTCACACTTTTAAACATAAACATGATGATGAGCAGAATTCTTTAAAAACTGAAACGGATAAAGAAAAAAAGAATGAATTCTAATGCTCAGATGTCTGATTGACGAAGGAATCATGTAAAAAAAATATACCACTAAATATCCTAAATTATGCCAGTTAGTCTCATTATGAAGAGAAAAGTCTATGCATTCAGCTTACAACAAAGAATATTATTTCAAATCTGTAACTCTTTCATGTACAGTTAATCTTATGATGAGAAAAAAAAAGACTCATTGACTTTCGATCTTGGCAAAGAATGACTTTGGAGATAAAAATGAAATTTCTAAAAATATAAGAATTGTGGTGATATCTGTATTATGAGCTGAGATCCTTAAATCCTTCTGGAAAATTCCATATCCTAATACTGGTATTATCAAAACGAGAGAAAGGTAAGGAGAGTGAATGCTCTCTTTGGAGTGTTTATACATTTACTGGGCTCTCTGTCGGCATTGTTGATATTGTTTAATAATAATTTTTTTGTTTACGTGTACTGTTTGTTTCAGTAATCATCACTTTTCGACGATTCTATCGCACTTAAGGGTGAGACACGAAAGGATGTGCTCATTTTCGGAATTTACTTCATTGTTAAATGTAAACAGCTCTTCCTTTCATATTTCCTTTCAACCCTATTTTGTCGAATTAAACTCATCCTAAGGCATGCGCAAAAACGCAGAGGGTTTTCGAATCCGTTGACGAACAATAATGTTGTTGATTGCTGCAAATACTGATTGCGTGTATGCTGTGTTTTACTATTTCCGTTTTTTTTTTTTTTTTTTTTTTTTTGAAGAACAAGCCTAATTTTCGTTAGTGCGTTTTTTCGGCATGTCACAGTACAATTTCCATAATAATATATTGTTGAAGAATTTGCTGCCCGATTGGAAAACAAATTATAACTAACAAATGTAAGAAAAAATTCAGACAAATAGCAATCATAACTGAAACTGTAAATGTATTGATAAATCTTTCAACGCGACACTCAAAATACTACTCAATTCTCGTCGTTGAATTTTAGATTAAAAAAATAATTTAAATCATTTATTTTAAACTAGAAACAAAATGTATTATTTTCACCATTACTTTATTAAACTCATTTTTGGGTTGACAGGCATTTAAATTATATAGAATTTGGAGCCCGTTGTGATAGAAGTGAACTGACTTCACAAAATCGAAAATCATTGCATATTTATGAAACTGGCTCATAAATGGAATGAATATTAAAGCTAATTTTAACTTTTCCTTTCAAATTATTAAAAATGCTAGTTCCATAGAAAAATAATAAATCGCATCGTCTGCTTTCACCCATAAAGTTTGTAACTCGTTTAATCCGACATTTCGATGCAAATTAAATGAATTATAAATTAGGCTGATGTAGTTAATCAATTTTCATAAACAGCTACTGCATTCCTCTTTAGGGCAAGATCACAATATATTAAAAATTTAGCTCTTTTCAGGATGGGCCATTACCCGTTGCCATTATTTTCTGAAGTAATATTAAGCACTTAACACTGGTAACAACTAATGGTGTAGAGGATAATATCAATTTTAAAGAAAAGCTTTGCTGCTCTGTCACTTCGATTTTTCACCTCAAATGCGTGCCTCTTCTGGAAAAAAATTATCATTGGTCTTCAAATATCTGAAGATTTTTTTTTTTTTTTTTCAAATTTGGAATTTAAGGAAAGGTCATTGCGTCGAGATACGGAGAATCCTGTGCTCAAGACCAACCCCAACTAAAATGTTCGGCGTCTGACACAAGATACAAACTAAATATTTTATAGAAATATTTTGCTAACTAGAACTGATTTATTACTAAAAAGCTAGAAATATTTTATAGTTGTTTTTAGTGCTTCCCAATATGTAAAAAAGAGAGATTTTGTGTTATTATCATATGAGAACTTGGTGTTGTTTTGGTTAGGGGGTTTTGAAGCTCAAAATCGAATAGGCAATGAATATTGAGGCTCGAAATCGTGTAGGCAATGAATAAATCATAAATGACTATTTTCATCATCATCTTTTAATCGCATATATTTTTTTACCAGCATTACATTATTATTATGTATGCTTCTCTGAAAGCAGATGCGCTTTTAAAATGCTGACCTGCTTTTAAGAGAATTGTTTTATTATTACTTATGCTTCTTGTTTTTGTTTCGTTGTTTCTTATGCCACTTGCCACGGACAAGCCCTCTGTTACGAAGACAGCGATTTAAGCCGGAGGGGGGCGTCTCTTGTTTTTATAGTAGCGCCATTTAGGCCAAGAGTACGACTTTGCTACTCACGCATCACTCATTTGCTTGCACAACCCCTTTTTACAGGAGGG
>JAPMOR010116884.1:152033-165098 GCA_026543865.1 Argiope aurantia
TCTCGTGATTGTTTCAAACCGGTTTAAACTAGTTAATGACTTAAATTAATTAAGATAAATAATGACTTATTAATGTTCTCACATGATAACTTGAAATTTGCAATCGTAGATTTCATTTTAATTTATCTTTTACATTTTTTGCGATTTTTTATTAGTCTGATCCCAATATTTAAAGAATGGATAGAAATACATCTTAATTTTTAGTTCAGGAACTAAATAATATATTTCTCAAGCTATCTGCAAAATTTTAAATAACTCATTTTATAAACCTCTAAACTAGAATATTTTTGTTTTAAACCTCTTTTTAAACAAAAAAAAAACTCTTTTTTTTTTCCAGTTTTTTTTAAAAATCTTTTGACATTTTAAACCAAAAATGGTATATTTTGGTTTTATAGAGAATTTTTTTTTCAATCTTTTATATGAAAGTACTCAAAAATATAACTATTTTCGAATGTTTTTTAAAAAATTCATCCTGATCTTAGGCATATACTAACTCAACTTTGATATTATGCTAGAATTTTAAATTATAATTAAATTATGATGTATTATAAACTAATGCTTGAACTATAAATATAATTATATCATCTGTGGTTAGCGATATAATGTATCTATAAATTACACCAAATTTATAATTATTAATTTTACATAGTCGTTTTGAAGAATCACTGATCCTGAAAAAGTGATATGGTACATTAAAATCAATATAATATATCAGTCTCCTCATTGTATAATAAAAGCATAAATTTAAACGTCATGCAAATTGCTTTCAAAAATACGAAAGTATATTGCTTGGTTTTACCAAATTTAATTTTTTTTTCTTTTAACATGACGTTTTGTTGCAGATTAAAGGAACCATAATTAAACTTCTTTATAATTAATTAAATTTTAATTAATTTAAAATACATTAAAATAGAATGAAAATAAATTATCATCACTTTTCAAATCAGCGGATTTAATGTTTCATGTTGATTTAACTTTATTCGATAAAGGAATAACCTGCAGAGATATATATCAATTTCATGATTTCTCTTCGATTGCCTCCAGTATCTCTCTGGCCAGTAAAAAATACCTTTTTTTCAGTAAGAAAACTTTCTTCAGACAAATATTCTTTATTCTGTTTTCAATCATCTAAACGGAAGTTGTTTATAATCAGACTTTTCGCCTACTTACTGTTCAAAAATAGCTTCCCTTAACATTTATCATAAAAGCATTTGCAAAAATATTAATAAAAGAATGTCTTTTTGACTAAAAAATACTTTTTGCCGTAAGTTTTTACGGAAACAAAGCATAAAATTATAAATATCAACCTGCAAACCACTCTGTAAAATGAGATACGTTAATTCTACTGATGGGGGGTTTTTTCGATAAGAATCATAAATGCCTTCTAAAACCTACAATAACTATCAGCATTTTTACTCGCTTTGGTTAGTGGAACACTTTGAAATTAAAAAGCGGAAATTTCTTTGCTAGAAATCATTCTCTACAAATAAAAGTGTATTGTTCATAAGAAATAAACATATGAAACTTGCATTTTCGAAAGAAAAAAATTTGAACAATTCTAGTTGAAATTAAAATATACAAGTGGCAACATAATAAATTTAAAAGCAAAAATCCTTTTAAGAATATGAGTATTTTTTTAGTTGAAACATATATCTATTAAATTGAAAACGAAATAATGCTTGATTTCTTGAATTGTGATTTTAAATTCTAAATCACAATTCAAGTTCATTTTAAGAAAATTCCTCCCACTTAAATGTTGAACTATGCTTTTTTCTCCTAGTAAATTTACACTAAAAATTAAATAATAAAGAAGGGACAGTATAACATTCTTCTTAAAATATTATAGTTAGACTCATGTGAAGAACTTATAGTTGGCAGACGGTAATATTTAAAATAAAAATTTAATTAAGAGCATCAAATATACTTTTATGAATGTATTGTAAATTATATATGTTTTTATACTGATTTTGTTTTGCTGGGACGTCTCTTAAGAGCAATAATGATCAACAACCTTTTAGTGCAATATTTTTAATAGGTAATTAATTGCACACATCACATACACATATATAAAGATATAAAGTGATTCAGCATTTAAATTTGTTAACAAGCGGTTATATTCCTCGAAACACATCACAGACACCGTTTACCACACAACACCACTTTCACATCACTCCACCAAGCCGTCTTTCGTACTGTTCTTTTTTAGAGTTCGTTCATAGAGGGCGCTGGGCAGTACATTGCCGGCGTTCTTGCATAGGGGGTAGTACTTCTTCCTCGAGATCTGGGTATCCCGGTTCGGGCATGGTTGTTCTTTTTCTGTGTGAGGTGTGCGAATGTGACCCCCCCCCACTGTACTAAAGAGTTGTGCAACCGAATGTGACACATGAAGACACATGGTCTAGGTCGTACTCTTGGCTCTAGTTGGAGCTACTGTAAAAACAAGAGGCTCTCACTCGGCTTAAATCGCTGACAGATACCTGAAGCGGGCTTGTAAAGTGCCATAAGTCACAATACATAATTTAGTTTTTGTTTCTTAGTATTGATTGATCATTAAATTATTTAACAAAAACTATCCATTATTATTACTATTATGAAATTTTAAATTAATTTTTTTCTCGGATTCACTAGCAGTTGATGCCACTTGTATCAAAATAAAATTGAATTAAATACATCTACTGACTATTAATTAAGTTTAATTTATATATTTAAAAATAATAAGGATAAAAAAAACCCAATAAATTAGTCATCCACTCTCTACCACTGAACTGATTTTGCCTATTTTTATTTAGCATGAAAGCACTTGACCTATAAATATGCTATCAAGGATCGCCTAACCTCTTCCACTCTCTATTTAGGAGAAATCAAAAATATTATCTTGCTGTATTTTCTCTATAAGGAAATATTTCCACAGAATTCGCCAACAAAAACGCCAAGCCAATTTCAGAAAGTTTTATTTCATATAAAAGTCAAAAAAGGTTAACAAGTTTGCCAAACTATATTGTACCAAAATGTTACATAAAATTTAAATCTAAAAGTGATTCTGATTTGGAATTATCAGAATTAGACGAGAATTATAATTGAATTAAACGAGACAAATAGTGTTTATTTAAGTTCGAATGAATCGGCTGCTAAAATTGACTACAACAAAACTCTTATTCAGTAAATTGAAAATAAAAGCGCTATTTAAAACAAGTAAAAAACTTATGTGTGAAAACATGCAAAAATTAGCTCTTTTTAACTGGTTTCTCTGTGCGAAGAATTCATTAGTAGCTTTATTGTTTGATTCTTAGGAACGAAGTAAGGAACTAAGCATCATTTTTTTAATCACAAACTTGCAAGTTTGCTAGTTAAATTGAATACTCCGTATAAGTAAAGAGATTATTAATTAAGATTATGATTCATTTTTCCAAAATAAGCTTATTTTAATCCTTATTTTTCACGATATGCACATTTAAAAATTTATAGACAAAATCATATATATTTTCACAATGCTACTAAGATTAGAATTTAAGTTTAAAAAAATTATGCACGTGCTGATTAAGTTAAAAATAGGTTCAAGTGGGAATGACGAGAGGATGACAAGTTTATTAGAGAGTATGCGAGAAATTTTTGGGGAAACCATTCTTGTAATTATTGAAAATTCTTTCTATTCAGAATTTTTAACATAATAGATTATTTAGACCATTAATAATTTTGTTCCAATGTATATTTTATCGGTATTATTAATATTTCCGTGCTTTGTATAGGAAATGATACAACAAATCACTAACATAGTCTGAAAAACTTTATGAGCTGAAATGCGAAATACAGATGGTAATTTATGGAAATTAGAAAATTATTTTGCTAACGAAATAACTTATATCTTGTTTTTTCATTTAAAATAAAATGAAAATGAGGAAACAGATTTCCTACATGTAGTTTACAGAAAAAAAGATGGCAATCAAAAATTGCGATAGCAGCGACAATTAACAGACTACTTTAAATGCGAGGAAAAACTTGATTGCGTTCTACTTTTTTCTCATTACAGTCTTCTTTTTTTTCCTTTACATAAAATTTGCTAGAAGAAAAAGGATTGATAAAATACTAGAAATACTTTATCTGCATTTTATTTTACTGTATAATAAAGATGGTCGATGATTTTCATGTCGATTAGTTAGAGCAACATAAAACTGAATCTAATTGTAAAATGATATTGATTTCTGTGGTGAAATTGTTTTAGAAAGAAAACTTTAAACTTCCAGATATTTTTTAACTCACTAATGTTTCTTTTTTACTTATGAAATATGACGCATTAAAAACGGTTGTATCTTTTCGATTTAATTGAATTAAGAGCAAAGTAAGAGTAACACGAGAAATACAAAAAATAAATTGGAGAAAAAAAATTCAATTAGTATTTTACGACTGCTATAAATAAACTTGGAAATCTGTTGATTGGATCGAATTTCGTAGCTGGTCCAATGATAGAGATCTAAAAGAAAATTGAATTCTAGAAAATAAAACTTAAATGGAATGAGAGTGCATTGTAAAACTCTTCACAAATAGTTGATTCTGACAGGTAACGAAATATTTTGTTTTCTAAAGAAAAATATCTTTATTTCATCAACAACAATTGAAGTTCTTGTCCCTTCTTTGACTGATCACATATCTGTCTGATTAATTTATCTTAATATTCAATTTAAATCTATTATTATTTTCTTTAAGGAATTAGTCTGTGTGTATTCTTAGTTTGTGTATACGATAATTTAAAACTCTTTGAGCTAGACATATTGAATATGGTATATGGACTTTGCACTAAATTTGTAGACATTCATCAGAATTTGGAAGAAATTAATCCGAATATGCATATAAACATAACACAAAAACTCCAAGAGCTATACGGATGAAATTTGATATACAGATTTATAATCATAACTATGGGATTGTATTAAAGTTCGATCAAATATGTCAAAAGGAAGAAACTATTGGTATGTACACGTTGAAATAAACACAAAAAAAAATCAAAAAACAATGACCTGTATAAATAAAATTTGCCATGAAGTCTTGCAGCTAAAATTGTTGATTCGTGTCAAATTTTGGTTCTGATTGGCTAGAATTTGGTTTGGTTATATTAACGTCCCGTTCGAAGCAACACTAGGGCTATTTTGAGACGGATCTCGTCATTTTGAACCACGGTCAGATGACGAGAACGACACCTGAGCTGGCATCCCGCCCCTCTCCACACCACACCACACCAGCGGAAGGAAGTTTGGTCATGACGGGTTTAACGTGCAACAGACCCCCTTACATGATGGTTCTTCGGTGGAATCGGGTCACGAGCCTGAAACCCTTCAGGTTCCGAAGCCGAGACCTTACCACCAGGTCACCGCGTGCTTCTAATTGGCAAGAAAGAAGGCTTTCAAAATGTATACTATTTTTTTTCAATATATTACAAATCACGAAACGCTCTATATTACGTTATTGCACATGGATGACGCGGAGATAGATTGAATATTTGCTTAAGGATTTCCGAGACCTTTGAGAGTTTGCCACCACCCTCCGTATGCTACTCAAACTATATAGTCATTTGTGGTGTTGAGGGAGAACCAATATATGATTGACTGATCTTCCTCGAAACATTCATTGAAGTGATCTAAATGAACTGTATATAAAATATTATAACTCCACAAATTTTAATATATAAGAATAAAATTTTAGTGTGTCAGATATATAATATAAATTTAATTTATATCCTAATTAATTGCCTTTCTTTATCTTAAATTAATCCATGTTACTTTATTCTAAAATGTTTCTTCTTATTTCATGCTCTAAAGCTCACATTTTTATTTAATTATTTCTAACTCGTCCTCTAACAAAATTGCTAAATCTAGAATTATTACTCTCTGAGCGTAGGGTTAAAAATCCATAACACTCCAGCATACCTTTGAAACCTAACACTTTCAATCAATAACACTTCAGCATACCTAAGATTCTTTTTCATGAATCTGCACATGTCAAATAAACCTCTATAATAATCTCTTTCTAAAAGCACTAAGGGAAAAACATATCTCGCTCTCGCTCTTGTCTTCTAGTCAGAACGGGCGCGTTCCGCATTTGGTCCCCATATATAAATCATGCCTTACCGTGGAGAATTTAACTGAAATTACTTTAAATTTATCCTCGCTTCGGCTATGCATCTACAATACTATGTTACATAAATATTTTTAATTATGATTAATAGAATCGGAGAACTGATAAAAATTCAGATATATCATTTTTTTAAAAGAACATTTATTGACTTAAACAGAATGAAATATAATTCCTTACATTATTTAAAGTATTTTCCACTTAGAAATTTAAATCTATTTATAAGATTTATAAATGAGTCATTGGTCCATGATCAAGCTATTTATCATATATATATATTCCATAAAGTATAAAAAAAAGTTTCTAAAACGCGTTTTTCTAAGGAATAAATTTGACTTAAAATTTATGAAAAAAATACCGGTTTAGTATTTTTTTTCCCAAGATTCAATTCTTGATATTCATGCACATTCTTTTTTCAAGATTCTTGATATTCATGCATATCAAGAAATATTAAATGAAATATTTCTTGATATGTATGAATTTAGCAAATATTCGAAAAAACAGTTATTGAATCTCCGCTATTAAAGGATATAAATATGTTAGTTTTATTTAATAATAGATTAAATACAGATTCAGCTCACTGTTCTATATCTCATTTGCAAGATAATTGCCATGACAACGTAAACAAAATTTGTCAATATCTATACTGTACATTATCAAAAATTGAATTTAAAAAATCCTTCTTTAACTACGATGGCATCATTTCACGTCTTTAATTTGTCCTGTTTCTCATTATCATATACAAGAAAATAAAATACAACGTCCATTTTTTTTACCGAAGTAATAAATAAAGATTTAAAAATAACGTAGTACCAAAAAAATTTCTAATTATTCTAATAATTAACTCATTAAGTGCGTAGCATGAATTTTTATTCTGTCATGTAATTTTTTTTTAATGTTTTGCAGGTCAAACGAAGTTTTATGAAGGCTTTTTGATCCGAACCTTTTTTCTCCTCAAACTGGGAGAAATTAAGTTGAAGATTACAAGATGTTTATAAAATTAAAAAGAAAAATCAAAACAGAAAAAACCCATCTATGATGTAAAATAATAGAATGCAGAATATTGCGACTTTTTTACTAGATTTTAAAATAATAAAAAGGTCATATTCATTGAATATACATCAAACAACGAATTTTGGCATAAACTAACATGTAAAAGTAATGTTTAGGTTTCAAAAAGGTTTCTTAAAATTTTTCAACTCGAAACCTCGCTTTGCAAGAGAAAATTTTACCTTTCAATTTAAAACAGAATTCATTTTGACGAAGTCCTTTATTATTTAGTAATTCTTATTTAAAAAGAAATGGAAACTAGCGGAAACTGTTTCGTTTATCTTTGTTCAAAGTTCCTGAAAAAAATAATGTTCGTGCTCAAGTAATTTCAGTAAAATTTCACGAATCACTAAATTAAGTCAGTTTTGAAAACTTTTAAGTCAAGTTCATTGCATTAAAAACCACACATCTATTTAATATTTTATGCAACGTTTGAGTTTTAGACAAAGTAAAATGAATTTTAAAAAGAAGGACTTTTTCAGAAGCTTTTCAAGTGAAATAGATTCGTTAAATACAAACGACAGAGGATTTTGAAGTTATTTTTAAAAGTTTCATGGATTTAAAATAATGCTTAAATGAGTATTAGTCGTTTCACCATAGCTCTATCGTATGTTCCCTAATAAAGTATTATAACCTCAATCTCCGCGTTTGGACATTAAGCAAGGTCGTGAACAACACAAGTGCTCAGATTTTTATTTTCAGAATCCCGCAATTAAGCATTTTGGTTTTTCGTTATGTAGTGAAAAAATCTGAGTTTGGACTTTGAAAGTCTGTTTTTCGGCCGACAGAAACCAAAATTTGACATAGAACTACACTTTTAATAACAATAATTCATGCGAATTTCTTTTAATTAAGGTGTTGCGTTTTTCAGTTATCGTATTTACATGCATGTGAATGTAGAGACCGAAAAATGGTTAGTATCTAAATGAATTTTCAAAACATGATATGAATTTACACTTTAAATGCTAAAACTCTGTGCCAGACTCTGTTTTTCTGGTTGTTTATGTTTTGAAGTTATTGTGAATTGTATTCACTTTTACGCGGACAGACAGACTTACTGAGAATGTTTGAATTAAAAATTTAGTAGAAATCGATAAGTTTAGTGTAAGGATCACATACCAAATTTAATAGAGCTCATTTAAAGCATTTTAGAGTCACTCTAACTCGGAAGATGAACTTTCTCAGATACAGGAATATCTGAAATATGGATGGATATTCGTCAAAAACATCGAATGCAACTTTTTTGATGATTTCAATGCTTTCTTTCTGTATACTTCGTGTATGAAAAAGTAAAATAAAAAATGCAATTGACAAGTGTTCGTTCATAAAAATCATTTGATCAAATTTTGCGTAAATTGGTTAAAATTGATTCACGAGATACATACTTATTGCTTATTTTGAATTAACTTTTTAAAAATTCTGCAAAGTTATATCTGTGAGAGTGCTTCAACTATTTGTTGTTTTTTTCTATCTATGATAGTATGTAACTTTTTTTTACATTTTTATAGATTGTATTAGTTGTTTATATTCGATGTATGTGTTAATGTAGCTCCCATTTTTGTGGTTCTCTTTAGTCAACGAAACATCAATAAAAACTGTTTAAATTTAAAAAAATAATAACTAGCGATGATCATCATTTTCTTTGCGTCATCAACCTTTTGAAGGTAGAATAATTTCCGGCTCATCTGTTCATCTCATTTTGAGATATATGACAACAGATGACAGCTGCTACAACTAAAGCATCAAAGTCATATCTCGTTTCTTTCCACGTGAACTGATACAAATAATCCTTCCAAAAGGTTGATTGCATTCATTTCTAATGGATGGCGATAGAGGGCGCTCTGGACAGGCTAATTTCTCCAGATGATCGGATGAAGATGGAGAGACGACCGAAATTAACTATGAAGCTAGAGATACTCGTAGGTATATCAACTTTTGTTGAGCCAAACGATTTTGAATTTTATCTTCCAACGATGCTTATTATAATTTAAATGAGTTGGACTTTGCTTTTCTGATTTCATAGACAAGATAATCTTTTGTTAGAAATTTTTTATAAGTTGAGTTCCCCAAATAATAGCTGTAATAATAAAAATCTAGTGAAAATTGTCCATTAATAGTTTCGATATTAATTAGTTTCTGCAATAAGCTGTGAATTCATGCACTTTAAATGCAGATTTCTGAAACTACAGACAAATCGAACGAATGAATGTACTCATCATTTCAAACAACGCTTTCAACTTTTGATGACATTTAAACTTTTGAAATGTCAACCTTGATGCAAGTTTTGTGTCGAGTTTATGACAATAAACTTTTAATATTCGGCATGAAGGTATCGAAGAAAAATAACAAAGGCTAGGCTTAAAAAACATGGAATAAGCAGCAAAACTAAATTTTTTTCAGAAGATTATTCATAAAAATTGGTGTTAAATTAATACAGTTAAGATGTAATGGTTAATGGGTGTCTTAACGCTTAGCGAAAGATTTGTGAATTTATCTATCATCTTTTCACTCTTGTTTATAAAAGAAACAATGCAAGGAATATAATCGTCAGAATATTCGACCTAGAAATTTCGATGAATTCCCATTTCAAACCTCTCTGAATTCGAAAGGCACTTTTTTAATTATGCCTACGTGTCTGTTGACACAATAACTCAAAAAAGGTTTGAGATATGAAATAAAACATGTGATTTCTACCCCTGATTTGTAGGTGCCTGTCTATCGAATTTTGAAAGAAATCAATTCTGAAGAAGTATATTTATCTGGCTGTTCGAGTATAAGTGAGCACTATTAGTACAAAACATAAAGAGCCAGATGGATGCAATTTAGTACATATATAATATTTAAAGAGGTACTTTTCTGTTAGTCGGGCGCAAGCGAAAAGTCGCCAAACAACGTAGAATTCCGCCAAATTTTTTACGCCAAATTCGCTTTTGGTTCACAATCCGTTAGCCGGACGCAAGCGAAAAATCGCCAAATAATGTAGAATTCCACCAAATTCGCCTTTCGTTCACAGTTGGCGACACTTGAGCCCGGCTGACGGAAAAGTACCTTTAAAGAATAGATCCATATCAAATTTTAATTTAAACGCATCAAAAGCTGACCGTCTATTGTCTGTACATTTGCATGAATGCAAAGGCGATAGCATGAAATGACTCACTTAATGAAGTTGTATATTTTGATCGTTGATTGTTGAAATTGTAGTTTGGTGTCAAATTTGTATTTCAACTGGGCGGACAGAGGAGTCCATGCTACACGTACGGCTTTTATTACACTACAATCAGACCCAAAACACTCATATTCCAGTGTCTGAAAATAAAATTCTGGGACTTGAGGTATTCATGAATAACATCATTAGAGAATTAACGGGAAAATTCAGGAAGATTATTTCATCGGATATGCCTAATTTAATTATATATTTGAGTTGAAGGATTTCTTTTTAATAATCGGGCATTATGATTTAATTAAATCAGCAGAGTGGTCTCCTCAAAAGTTTCTCACAAAAAAGGTGTAATCCTGACAGCGCCAAACATAGCGACGGAATGAATTTAGCATCTTATTGAATATATCACCCTTGGCGAGTTATTTGGCTGTTAATCTCTAGCGTGCGGTTAATAACATCCGAAAATTTAATTTTTGTTTTAGACGCGTTCCCCACCGCCCCCCGAATGAAAAATAAGTTTGATCCAAAACTATACTTTGAGTCACTAAATCCCATACCCAATGTGGTGTATCGTAATAATACCATTAACAACACCGTTTTCGAGTTACAGCGTTTATATGTTTCTGAAATTACAGATTGACAAGCAATGAACTCCTTGTTGGATTTAACTCGAACGTTTATAGGTGTCGTAACTACAAATGTTAATTCAACGTTTCAAAATTTTATCTATCTCGATCTCCTCGTTTTGTAGTTATTTTGTTAACTTATATTCGAAGAACCGGACAGATGGAATTTTTTCAGAACAGATTTTGCTCAAAATTTGATAGTAATCTGCAAATTCGATATAAAGACCGTATACCAAATTTCATCAGTCTAGCTCAAAATGTTTCCAAATTATGTGTATTATTAAGTGTTGTGTTTGTCACAGACAGTCATTTTCCAACAAAAATGTGTTTTCGCACTCAGAGAGGTTTAAAACGTGTAGATTATTTGTTAAAATCTCAAGTTCGAATGTTTTGTCGATTACTATTCTTTCTCTATAACTACGTATACAAGTAAGTAAAAATATTTATTTTGTGTTAAATGTTTATTTTTACTTAGCTTCGACAAATAATTATCAAACCCAGAGTGGTGTCGATTGTCATGACTTCACAAACGCATGGTAGCCATAATTCATCTTGCCATCTACCATGTGACTACATGTTATCTTACATAATGGTCATATGTAACGTGCGTTATTTCTTGCAAAAGAAACAATGGATTCCGGAAGTAAATGACTGCTTTCTATTTGATTATGTTCATGTAAACATGAATCCACTTATTCTTGTTTTTGAATGAGCAGTTTCTTAATAAAATGCTGTTAAATTTCCAGGCGATACATAACAGCATAAAATCTTTCAAATTGCATTCGAAAATAAATCAGCGGGAGGTGGTCCCCCTGAAACTTTCTCGTATACTCCCACATAAATGTGTTGCCCTCTTTTCCGTCCTGCATTAAAATTGGAGACTTTGGGTAAGGTAGTGAATGTCTCAAGCATTCAGATTTTTATTTTCAGGGTCTTGTTTATATAGCTTTTGTGTTTCGTAGTATATGGAAGAAAATTTATTATGAATTTTAGATATATATGTAACATTTTTTTTCGTTGAAGCAGAATGCAGGTTTGAAGACGCTGAAGATACATGTTATATTTTTAAATTAATTTTAATATCCAATTAGTGAAAGCATAATTATTTACAAGCAGAGACGCGGACAAAGCACGTCCGCCACAGCTCGACACAAAAGCAGAAGTAAGAAAGAAGCGAGAAACAAATGATCACTAGTTTTATATAACATAGGATTTCCGGCCACGCGCCGTTGGAATACATATGTTGACCTCTGAAAAGGGTAATGAAAGTATCACTTTCATTTTATACGTAGTATTGATGGCGCGTTATTTTTACAAAGCGATTAATTAAACCGAAAGTGGAATTGGATCACGAAATAAGAGAATATTTTTAGAATGAAGTTGCTATGGGCTAAATTAAGATAAAATCTTGGAAATTAATTAAATTAAAATTAGAATTAAAATATCATTATATATATATATATATATATATATATATATATATATATATATATATATATATATATATATATATACACACACACACACACTGGTGTGCAAAACTTAAGCAACAGGTATGTTTTTTGCCATAACTTCACGAGAAATCATCTGAGAGATATGAAATTCAGAAATGAGATACAGCATTTTGTTCTGAAAGAATGACGAAAGCATAGTTGCGCAGAAATCAATACAATGCATACAGTATGGAATCAAACAAAAAAAAGGCTTTATTGAACTCATAGTATCGTTACTCATGATTGTCTGTCCAAGAGGAAGAACAGCAAGCAGATGTTCCTTAGTATGGGATATGCCTCCCCTTACTGCAATGGTTGCTTCGCACCGTTTCCCCATACTCACCACCAGATTGTCCAACAGTTCTTGAGGTAAGAGTGCCCATTCCTCAATCAGCATCTGTTTAAGTTGTCGGGTGTTCTCAGGAGGATGTAATCGTGCCGCAAGGCGTCTCCCCAAAGAATCCCACACATGTTCTATCGGATTTAAATCAGGGGAGCACGCCGGCCAATCCGTTCGAGTGATATCTTCACTTTCCAGGAGCTCCTCAACAGCATGAGTCCTGTGCGGCCGTGCATTGTCATCCATAAAACCGAAGTCTGATCCAATGGCACC
>JAPMOR010116886.1:0-15354 GCA_026543865.1 Argiope aurantia
TTTCTCCAAATTTTATCCTTGAATAATAAATTCAGAATTTAATAATACTAGTAATGTTATAATTATGACTGAAAATGGGAGAATTTTGGCAAAATGGAGAGCAGACTGTGAAATATTATATACTCTCATTTTTTTTAAAGGGCATTTGAAATTTTGAAATCGTAAAATTGCTACCAAAATCCTATAGGTAAAAAGTTTAGAGGCAGTTGGCAGAATAATTAAATAGCTTTCCAAAATTCCTATGCATTGCATGAGCCTTCTGCTTGTAGTGTTTAATGTTTAGTACTCGCTTGTAAGCATATTTTCAGTGCTAAACCAGGAAGAAACGACCTGGAGGGATTGCCGTCGGGATCAAAGGGTTTCAGGTCTACAACCTGATTGCACCTAAGATCTGTCATGTATAAGGCCAGTGTACCCAATATATACAACTCGTAAGGATCAAGCATCCGCATATTAGTATGGCATTAGAATTTGGAAACAGGGTTACCGGCTTATATGTCAACCTGTCATGTGACTAAGGTACAAACAGGTGAGGTCTTCCCTAAAATAGCTCTTACGTTGTTTAAAAATGAGATTTAAAAAGATTTTCGCTAAAATATGAGATGCTAATATAATATTCGAAGAGTTCGTAAGCTATTAAATATATCAAAGCCATTGCGATGAACTTTTTATTGCTATCAAAGAAAATTATAAATTGATTATTTCCAGACCTTATTCCCTTCAAAATTGAACTAAATTTGCCAATCGTGTAAGAAATTTTTTAAGAATCTTTTTCTTGAATGTTGTGGGAAACATAAATTTAAAAAAAAAAAACCCTTGAATGTTGTATGAAACATAAATTTGATCGTTTTTTTTAAATGCATTTGTTATTTGTTAATATTAACTATTTGAAAATGCTTGTATATGCAGGTATCACATCGCAAGGCAATGTAAAGTATGTCACAATGCTTTAAAGTTCCATTAGGAAGAAAATGAAGAGGCTGATATGGTAGCTAAATCGGCTACCACTTTCTTGACAACACAGATTCCTCATTCTGATTACAAGAAATATATATATATGTAACAGCTTGCATTCCTAATGGCAGACTGCGAAGTACAAATTCGTAATAAGCTTCATACAGATATAATATACAATATTGCCTATAATAGATATCTGGCCCACTTTACACAACAGTAAACTGGACACCATTTTAACTAGGTTGAGAACTGAGCACACTCGAGTCACTCACCGATATCTGTTGATGGGGAACCCAACACCATTTTGCTCAATTTCTAACAGTCCTACGTCTGTTTTACACATTCTTGTAGAATGTCCACGGTTTTCTTTACAGAGTCTTACATTTTTTCAAAAATCCCACCCTAATTTTGGCACGTTTCTTTCCAAAATACTACATGTTAACCTTTTTAGTTTTTTTAAAAAAAATATTGGTGTTTTTTTATAATCCTATATAAATATTAGCCACGCATTTTAGTGCTGTAACATACCTTACACCATTGTTGCGCTTTTTCATGATTCACATTTTTACACTTTTAGACAGTTGGATTTTGTAGACATTCCATGTTTCGATTTTATTATAAATTGATGCAAGCATTTTAATTCCATGAATGTGGCGTAGCTTAACCAAAGATAGCTTTGTTGCCATAAAACACAAATTGGAAATATAAATTTCATTCCATAATTTTAGACTAGTTTTAAGAAAGAGAAAAGGGAAGAAAGATAAATTTTACGATAACTAACAAGTTTAAAGATCTGTTTCCGATAATTAGAAATGAGTTCCTTTAACGGCGAATTTCAAGCATTCCACTTTTTTTTTTTTTCGATATTATTCTCTAGACTTTAAACATTGCGCTAAGGTTGTGTGAGTATATACTGTAAAGAAAGTGTATGCATGTACATGCATCTACGGGTGTCGCATTAATATTCCGAATTATTTGAAAAAATGTCAATTCTTTCTTCTAGATAATTTTCTGAAATCTATTCGAAAATCACCCCTTCTAATTAGCATTGAAGGTGTGAAAATTTATTTGGATTGGCCTCGAGGCTTCTACAACTCATTCGTTCTCAGATTGCAGCCCTTAGAAACTAACCGCATAAGTTAAAAGTCGAATCCACCTATCTAATAAGAATTCCTAAGATAAATTATGAAATTTGAGATGGAACTTGAGAATCTTTCACTTCGTCCATGGTAGTACCATCATACGATACGGTTCATGGTCTTGATCCCTTGATATATGTCTCTAATGCTGCATTCCGATTGGCTACCCTAGCGAAATCCAAGCACTTGTCATCCCACATCACTCAGCGAACCAACCTGTTGAAAATCAATATCTCCTCCAATTCATCTGCAGCCTACCAACCATCCTATCTTGACGGACTTCAAATTTCAATTAAGATAACATCCCCGACCAATCACTTTGCTATCTCACACTTTACATGCAACCTGAGACACGACCCGACGGAAAGGAGGGGGGAGGGGGGACACCTGCGACGCAGAAATCAATTTCAAAAACCTGATTTTTATACGACAGCCTTTTCCTTCAGTATCCATTAACCTGACAACCTGCAAGACACTCTCTTAATCTGGAGTGACTTTCTTGCTTGCTTCGCCCAAGTCTTATCGCAAAATTTTGGCCTCAATACCTCTACCATTCGATCCCCCCCCCCTCTTGCTGTCACGTGATCACCCCTCCACCCAACCTGCAACATATCGAAGTCCATCCTCGATTTAGCCCGGAAGCTACTCACCTTATCTTGCAGTAACAGTCGCCTAATGTTCGATTCGTGGTGACAGCGACAGTCTTATCCTGATAACACCTGCCCATTTGCCCGTAGCCATGGACTAGGTACATCGGGAAAGTAATTATTGACCAACTGCTCATGCTCAGTGACCGAGGTGAAAATATGAACAAGTTGAAATTGTTGGTTAATTTTAAATCATAATCCAATACATGGGTACACTTTATAGGTATTTTTTAACTAATTCAGTGTGCTAAAACAATACTTTCTTTTTTAAACACATTTTAAAATTATTATAGAAGTTCTATGTCTAAATAATTTCTAAATTTAAAAAAAAAGCAGCAATATCGCCAAAAAACACAACTCGTAAAAGGTGTTTTTTGTTACAAAATTATAAATATGTATTAAAGGTTTATTAGTAACATTCAAAAACGCCAGTTATCTCGTGAATGTTGCCAATGCAGTTTCAATGGAAAAATACTAAATATTTCAGTTAATTTTCATGCATTTTTCACATTCCAAACGAGCTTGTGATGTGTTGCTATGACAACCGCAAGACAATGTAACGTTTCTTTTTTTAAACATTTTTCTAGCTCTTTTATGGAAGAATCTTTATTGAAATATCGAAAACGGCAAGATGAATGAATGGCAAAATCAGGAAAATTAATGCCGGATTTAATAATTTAAAGAATATTTTTGTATTTTCAATCATTGTGAAAATAGATGACATTTTTTATTTGTTGTTATTGATAAACAAGAATTTAAAAACACTGAAAAGATTCAGTATTCCAGTTTTATGTTATTAAAATTTAACTGTCTGATATGAATATACATATAATACATCAAAAGGAATTATACTTTGTTTAAGTAGAATAAATAATGTAAATCAGAAACACAATAAAAAAAATATTATTGAGTCAAAATAAAATAACTTTTGATTTATATTTTTAGAAAGGGAAATAAACACTGCGCATGCGCTTTTGCATTAATTGATTTGCAAAATGAAGGCATTAATTTTTAAAAAAATATTATTAGTAGTAAATAAAGTAGTAAAAGCGAATAAAAATAATAAAATTATTTAAAAATTTGAATGTAACAAGAAATCGTGGATGCTTTAACAGTGAAAAAATAATCTAACTTAAACATTTTTTACTGCCTTGTATTTAACTTAACCCATTCTAGATCTGTAAAGATGCAATTACATAACAGTTATTTAATTCGCTTCTTGATATGCCAGAATTCTGAAACTTTATATACTTATTTATATATTCTCGACGCACTAAATTATTTTAATATTTTATGAATTATAAATTAATTCTATAATATAATTAAATGAATAAAATGTATGAATATTGATCTCATACACGTAGCGCCACCGGTGAAACATTTTTATGTAATATTTATAATTATGCATTTAGATGTAAAATATAAAATATTCAAATAAATAAGCCTAATTTTTATACACTTATGAAATTGTTTTTTCAACAACTTTAAAAAGATATTTTTATCAATTATTTGGTACTTTTTACGCAAAAAGAAACCAGTTATTTTTACAATAAAGCGCTTATAAAAAATAAGAAATATGGTGAAAAGGAAATAGTTTTATTTTGTGTAATTAAATTAATTTATGTTCATGAGGCATATTTCAAACGTGCAATATCTATTATGAAATTTCATTTGCTGTTTATAATATTCCGCCACCGCCCAGTGTAAACAAAGGCAATTAGATGTTAAACAACTTGCCCAGTTATGTTTACCACGTAAAATGATTCTATTTTGGGTAATGTGTAAAACAAGCGTTTTTTTTTTTTTTTTTACATTGATACAGGATTTTACAATAAAAAAGATATAATTTTCTAAAAAAAAATCAAAAGAAATTAAAATTTTTAAATAACCAAACAATATTAAAATTAGTATTAAGTTCATATTAAAATTTAAAATATTCTGATTTCTTGGTGAATAAAAATAACTGTAGATTAATAAATCCTTTCCTTTCGTGCCTGCGCTGTCGCCCAGTAATTACTTCCCCTTCCGCTCGTCGCATGACTTATGACTCATGTCCATCCATGGTCCATAAGAGTAAGAAGGGGACGGTGAGAGAGGGAAGGGAGGGTCTTGTGGAGTTCTAGGCTGTCCGGAAAATTGGAAAGCATTCTGTTGATGAGGGCCCACTCCTAGAGAGGGGTCATTTGGCGATCGACCCGACTGAGACTGCTCTGGGTTGCCGTAAGTAAAAATGAATGGCTCTTTTGGCGGCGTTTTGACTTGAATGGAAAGAACATTAGTTGAGTTAACTATAATTTAACTCAGAAATTTTGTTGTTATCGTTGATCTTTGTTGTTCGTTAACAGGATAAGTGTAAATTTCAAAACTTTTAATAACTCGCAGAATATGCTATATTTCATAAATATGCTAGGAAATTGGTCGACGAAAGGCAAATCTCTGTAAATAATAAAGAGGAATGTGTATTTATATGTGTATGTGTTTGTTTGTTGGCACTCAATTGGATAGGCCTTGACTGCCAAATTTAGCACATATACACTTTGAAAAGTTTGAATATGAAACTTGAAAGTTTTTTTAAAGTTTGTAGTGGGACGATACTCTTTATAACTTTATTATGTGATAGATGAAAATAATACACGTGCTTCAGGAGCAATTATTTAATTATTTTCAAGTTATTTAATTGTTTTAAGTTCCACGTTTCACAAGACAAACAAACACGAATACGAAAAAAACACGACACTTATTAGAATACAGTTTAATAATGTCCCCCAAGAAGGACCATGGGAAATATATCGACATTAATAAAGTAACGCCATCTGTAGTATCAAAAGAGAAGTAGTAGAGCTATGTTACCACAACAAAATGTTATTATTTAAAAATCAAACAAGCGAGAATTTAGTGCTTCTTCCGTGATAACTTCCGAAAATATTATTACTCAAAATTAATTTTCTCACCCTTTTAAAATCTTCCTTCTTTTTTTTTCTTTTTTTTTTTAACTATACAAATGTAGTTGTGGGATATTTTTCAGAATGTTGATGATATTTTTTTAATTGCATTATTTTTAACAATATACTCATTGTTAAATACAATTAAAATCTTCGTTTTCATCATATATTTAATCGCGCAATTTTATTTTATTTTTTTAAAGAGGAAAAAATTTAGTTCATTATCTGCGCATTTTACATAAGAAATACGAAAGTGGAATTAACAATCCCGTTGTAAACAGGGAGTAAAAAGTTTAGAAAAACTTTATCATCAAATTATGTATAAGAGATTCAGTGAGCAATAAATATATCCAATATTCCCTGCGAGTCTCCTGTTCGCAAAAAATGGCTAGTACTATTCCTTTTGACGATTTTACCTCGCTAAGGGAGTGAGATGCAAATGCGAAATGCGAGCGCAATTCTGGAATTCTTCGACCTTGATTTCAGTTTCATTAAATCCTTTTTCCACCTGAATGTGAGTGTCGTGTCGTTTCTTACTATTTTATCTTATCTTAAAATTGCATATTGATTGCTTATATGGCTAGGTCAAGTGGAAAAAAAAATTTTCAGACGTGGCGCGAAAAATATTTGAAATGATATCATTAAATATGACTGAGATTATCTTCTAAAGTTAATATCAAAATATAATAGAAAACTGTAATGAAATTTTTTTAACATAAATAAAAAAATAAATAATATGATGGTATAATGGTAAGGTAATAACTATGGTTCAATCTTAAAAGCCATCACTCGTAAAAGCACCTCTCGTAGGAGGTACGTCCCGTCATGGGAAGGGAGTAACCAATCCCATACCATTATTATCCTCATCTAATGAAAAATAAATGTGAATGGATGGACTTAAATAACAAGATTAATTTCAATCAATAATATAGCTCTGTTAAGAATAAATTTTAACGGTGAGAATAGTATCAGAAAGTCCTTCAGTAAATAATAATTCGACTGGCAACAGCTATAATTCATTGTTAAAGCCACACATCTGTTATCAATTTTTTTAATAATATTTGTTGAAGCCACAGTTTGAAGACAGTGGCCTTTATTTTTATCCGTCAATTCGTTTACTTTGTCAAGATCATTGTATTATTTAATATGCAAAATGGGGAAATATTTAGTCTGGGTAACTTATTTCAAATTACATTGTTTTTCGTTTTTTTTAACAAGAGGGAGGGATGTAATTTTACTTTCTGATTTCTCAGGTGAACTGCATTGATAATCTATTGATAAGAAGAATCTCTTTATTCTAATTTTCAACACTTAATGTAAGAACATCGCTTGTTTAAATAGTTGAACGACGAAAGCGGTTTGAATTTCATTGTAAAAATTTGTTATATTGTTGAACATAATACTAAACATAATTTTAAAAAAATGTCAAAATTTAGGAAAAATTGCACAGCACGGAAACAAGCTGTGCAATTAAAAAGGTAGGTAAATTGTGCTGTACTCATTAAACTGTGTGTGCAAACTTAAAAGGTAAACTGTGCTAAGCTCATTAAAAAGGCAGTTTTTTTTTAATTTTTAAAACAATATAAAAAATTTTTCTACTCGGTATTATTTTCGTAAATCATGGGAAAACTCTAAAATCCCGATTAAATTTTAAATATTTAAAATTTTAACTAAAATTTCAAATAAATTACTTTAAATTTCATATTCTCGCCCTTCAAAATATATCTGTATCTAATTTGATAACATTAAGTCAGACAATCTCATTTATTATTAGTGATGCTTACTTTAAAATTTCAATTTTAAATTCTTTTTAATGAAATTCTCTTAAATAATCAAATAAATGTTTTATTATTTCATTTCCTTAGGGTCTAAGTCATCGCTTGATAATAGAGATTAAATTAAATTAACTAAATAAATTTTCAGTTTTCGAACTTGAAAAGAAGAGAAATCCTCCCAAATCTTGCATTACTGCAGGACAAGATTTTATCAGATTTATTGAGTAAGGGCCGAATTATTAAATAGACAAAACAGGCAATTGTCTAAAAGACCAGACTTTTTTGAGGGGGGGGAGGGGAGTACTTTGAAACTCATTTAATTTTGTGCTTTCATTTCACAGAATGTGCAATCGAATTTATTCTGTTAAAATCAAGTATTGTTTAACTTAATTTTGGAACATCATTCTAGAAACATACCAATGACTAATTTCATATTGCATTATTTTATAAATTTAAAAGATGTGATGTTTTATAATTTTAAATAGCGTTCGAATCTGTAACTAAATATTATTTATATTGTATCCAGAAAAGAAAAATTTATCCTTTTTCTTTTTTTTTTTGTCTTTTTTTCTATTTTGTATAAAGTTACTTTTGATTTTCAGCTGTGCACTTTTTTATATTCGACACAGACACCAACTTTTTAGAATGTGGTTTGCAATTAAGCCTTATGGCATTTCAATTTGCCAAAATGTGTTGGCTATTTGAAACTACTTATATTAATTTTTATTTAAATTTGATTAAAAAAATGGTTTTTGAATGTTTGGGAGGGAAAAGTGACCCCAAGATTTGTTTTGCTTTTAGGCCTCTAGAAAGCTCTGTTCCGGGCAATGTCACTGATAGACTAATTTCGACATGCGACTCGAATTCCAAAAGTATATGATTTAGCAGGGGGGCTGTAAAACATCAAAAATGGAATGGTAACTGTGGGACGTTTAGGGTAGAGAGACAAAAAAAAAATTTTTTTTTTCACGCGCATCCCTCTATGTCAGACTCTTTAATGAGTCGCGTCTTAAAATGCCAAAAAAGAGCGAGAAGCATTATACGAAAGTTAGCCATGATAAATACGTGCAGACATTTTTAAACGCCACATCCATTCCACTTTTGTCTTCCGCTCTTTATCACCACCCTCCCCCTTCTCTGATGATAAAAATGCCCCCCTCCCTTTGTGGTGCGCCCGCCGTCTTCGGAAGTCGGCACGTTCGAGAAAAGTCGAACGAAATTACCCAAGTTCCAAACTTCTTCCCCATTCCCTCCGGAACTCCCCGCTAATTGAATTCGGAGCTACATCAACATTTCAGTTCGTCTGTCCACGCTCGCGCGCACCCCTCCGTCCGCCCATCGCTCTCTGGTGTGCATTTTTGGAATGTCGCCAACCCCCCGTCATCAGTGCCCGGTCGGTCCCTCTGATGAAGCTAAAAATGTGCCGAGGAAAAGTTTTCGATTCTGTTTTAGAGTTATGTTAGTTCGGGAGTTCGAAATTCTTTGTGGCCAGTTTGGGGGATGTTCTGGTCTGTAAACGAATACGTTATCTCTCGTATAATACTGAAATATTATGTAAATTTATTAAGTATTTATTGCTCTTTGGTAGATTGTTAGCATATGGATGAAATTAACCCATTTTCCACTGAGAAAATTATACTTGGTGAAGTTTACAAGGGAATGAATGAGAGTATGCTTTCAAGAGATGATACTTTCAGCAAAAAAGGGCACTTAGACTTTATTACAATGAAAGTCTCTTTTAATGGAATCGGATAAACAAGTGTTTAGAGCGAACAGTTAGCATTGAACTCCATCTTCATTCACCGGATCTCATCCCGTTGGATTTCCCGTTCATGAAACAAAATTTCACTCGTTACCAATTTCAGTAATTAAATTCAAAGCAATGAAATATAACAAAGAAATTGTTATCATCGAACCATTTTTTTCTATTACATGATAAAATATTTTCATTTTAGTAATAGGTATCCTATTTTATGTAGTATCTATTGAGCTTCAGTTTTCATTATGTATATAGAATAAAAAACGGAAAGTTAATAAAAATAACCTGTGGGAGGGGGTTCCCCCCAAAACTTTCTCTCATACTGGATAATAAAGATATTATTCCGGAGAAAACATTGCACATTGCAATGGAATACAATAGTTTGGAAATAATTTTTGGCATGAATTTAGCATTTTACTGAATCTGTCGTACCATTCTTGGCGAGTTATTTGGCAACTAAGCCCTGGCGTCCATTAATAGTATCCAGAAGTTGCATTTGTGCTTTAGATATCTTTTTCCCAACCGACTGAAACAAAAATTAGACGCAAAGCTGTGCTTGTAATCGTAAAATTCGTTAACAAATTTGATATATTTATGTCATTGCATTTTTGAATTATCGCGTTTGCTTGTTTCTGAAGGTATCAGATCGACAGACAGTTAACCAGTAGTTGAATCTGGTACATAATTTAACAGGTATCTATTCCACAGATGTTAAATCTGTGTACTGAATTTTATCTGCCTAGCTCTCATAGTGTTAACTCATATTTGAACAGCCAAACAGACGGACCTCCTCTGAGCGGATTTATTCAAAATTTGATAGAAATTTGAAAATTTTGTGTTTAGATAGTATACAAAAATTCAGCCATCTAGCCCAATCAGTTTTTGAGTTATTTTTATTCCAGACAGATAGCAGACATTTTCCAAAAATGTGTCTAAAACGTGGAGATTTGACAATATCTCGAATTCGAATTTTTTGACTTTCTTACTTTCTTTATATCATGTATACAAGAAAGTTTTTTTTTAAAAAAAAACTAAGATAAATAAAGAAATGTAACTCTTCAAAACTTATGCTTTTTACTTACAAACAGAAATTTCATAGCTGCGCTCATAGACAAGATTTGAATGATAAACAACACTAGCTTTCTACTAAGTATTCAGGAATATTGTCTGAGAATAGTTCATCTATCTGTTACAAGATGGCACCCTACACTGAGAAAAGGAGTAAGGATCCAAGTTCCTTTGTATCCATTATTCCTTACATCCAAATACCAAATTTCAAACTTAGCGTCATTTCAAATTCGTTTTCAATTTAAACCAGAATAGCCTTGGACAAGAATGGCCTCAACAAATCGAATACTTCCGTTAACAAAATTCTATATTTGTATATGCTAATTTATATTATTAATAGTTTATGTAATAACTATTAAATTCTGTATGTATTTTTAAAGCATCTCAGTATTAATTAAAAATAACTCGTGTGTAATTTAAAAAAGTTTGGAAACAAATCGGATGTAAATTCAATGAACCTTTTTCCTTAAAAAAATGAGTATATAATAAATATTAGGAGAAAATCATGAATTTGTTTGTAACGTTTTTCGAAATAAAGAATAACAAGTCTTGCAGAGACTGTCTGCAAGACTTAGGGGTAGTTAATTTCGCTAGAATTCTCGGTAAATTATGTAATAAAAACTCCGTTCTGTATTCGAACCTACGACCTTACACTCTGAGGCCAGATGTATTTTCTTTAGAAAATCATTAGATAACGTTTTATAACCATTTTCATATAATCTGGTCTTCAATATTAGAAATTTCCCAATTCAAACACGCAATCAACACTAAATTGACTAAAATATCTGCCATAAGACATAGTAGCGATTGATTTTATACTTTGTAACTAATCGCCTTTTCAAAGTCCATATTTTTCCCATAATAATCTTGAGTCCCAGCTTTGGATTTGTCTGACTTAAATACACAATTTTAAAACCTCTTGACAAAAACGTAACTTGACAAGAGAAATTTATCAAGCATGTCTTTGAAAATATTGCGACACAGCTCTCATTTAGCGAGTGCATATTTTAAGGGATTATTTTCGACGTATCGGGTTGTGTACTTTGCTTCTGGCGTCACAGCCTCATCCGATGGGATGTGGTACAACTGCCAACAAATCTCCCCCTTCTCCTATCCTCGTCCTCCCCTACACGTTCCTGGCAACCCTATGTAAACTAAACTGGACAACCCAAAGCCTTTGCCACAGCATACTACTAGCCCTTACCTATCAGTCAGTCCTCTGCGAAAGGTACCACTGATATGCTTGAACTGTATCGGGCCCTGACGAGTAAGGGATCCCATTGGATGTTTAAAGCTATTTGAGGGCCCCTTTAGCCATGATTGGTCTAAATGGCGAGGTTTAAATATAAATTTCAGGGGCATTTGAAGACAAAAAATTGTGAATTCCGGGGTTATTATGATCATCAGAGCTGGTACCTTCTTGCAGGCACGCCTGCTTATAGGAGGAGCTCTCCAGATGCTGGTTACCATAGCAACCGCTTTGCGGGAAAATAGGCTCCGGCAGCTGTGAAGCACGCCTTCGTCTCATCGATCCGCCTCCTCCAAAGCGGTTTCCATGGCAACGGCCTTAGTAATCCCTCATCATCCGTTCGTACTAATAGGTGCGCCTAATTGAAATCCCTGCGCTTGGACGGACGGACAGTGCGTGCGTGCGTCAATGTACGTACGCGCACGTTCTATCTGTGCTTCGGCATGTGTGTGTGTGCACCCCGCACTGAGATCTTTCTTCATCAGTGCGTTCCATCCTGCTGCCAGCAGGAAACAAAACTAAAGCGTGGGCGCAGACGATTTTGCTCTGTGCCTTAAGCCTGAGGGTTTGCTGAGGGGATGGGGTGGTAAACGAAAGTTTTCTGCAGAAAATGTGGGCTGGGATGTAAGCGAAGGGGGGGAAAAAAGTGTTGACGTTCAATTTTCTTTTTTTACTTTGTTCTTCATTTTCTATCGTTTGCTATTTCCTCCGAAGTTATTATGGTCTAACGTTAGCTGCAGGATACTTCTCATAAAATTCCACCTATCCCCCGTTTTGTTTTCTATTAGGATTTTATATATCATGTTCAGATAAGCACCCCAGATTAACTCTAGAGTGTTTGGGGAGATATCGGAATTGTAAAAAAGCTTTCTTACGATTTAAAAGATTGTGAAATCTGTTTAAGTCTATCCAATACTATTTGACATTAACACACACACAAAAAAAAAAAAATATTCAAAACTGAATAATGTTGTTCTCAACTAACTTGAAGCTGAAAAATGAGAATAGGGACGTTTCTCCCCTCGACTTTTTCGTATGCTTCCTGATTTAAATGTCAAATATAATCGATTGGCAACAATGACTATACCTTTTTATACGTAATCAAACTTTTTTAAATGGCCTGAATAAGAATATTCAAAAAGCACCCAAAATTACTTTATATATATATATATATATATATATATATATATATATATATATATATATATATATATATAATACGTATCTACGTATTTTGGAAAAATATCATTTTTCATTAACAGATTAGGTTCATAACATTATAGAAATCTGCAGGTTACTAAAAACATATGACAAATTTCATCTATGTAGTCAATAGATTTTTTTATTTATTGTGTTCAGATACAATAAGAAGAATAAATATTGTTCCCAAAAAGGCTTTGAATTCAAGAATATATTTGTGAATCTAAAAATTCCATATTTATTAAAATATGTAGCCTAATGCTATCTATATCCTGTAAAATAATTAAATCAGAGAGAAAAAAATTATTTTTGTATATTCCTATTCGTTTAAAGATATTAATTAAAATTAAAATTTCAAATTAAATTAAAATTTTATTATTCATAAAAATAGAAATATTTTGATATCTAACATAACTTTTCTTAAGGCAGAAATCCATTAATTCCGCAACATAGTCTAATATATTTTCCAACTCTATATAGAAATCTAAACTAATCTTACATAACTGTAATCGAATTTTTAGAAGAGACAATTTTCTTATTAATGTTTTTTTTTTTTTCTATTTAAAAACTGCAAATATTCCTACGAAAAATGCGAATATTGCTTAAATGTTAACTTTAACATGACAAATATTAACATTCGAAAAAAATGAAATTAATATAATAATAAAATAATTTTATAATGTGCTAATTCCATTTTGCTTAGTAAATAATTAAATTATATGATAGACAAATAAAAAAAATAGCATTAAAGAAATTCTATTCTTCCAGAATTACATAAATTATTTAAAAACTTATTTTTTGAAGCTGTCTTCACTGACTATGTATTGAAGATGAATAAAAGGTTATTTGTCTTTAAATGTTTTGATAAAATAATATAATAATGTGTTAAGACAGTACTTCATTATTTCCTGACTTTAGCAAAAGAAAAAAAAATCGTCTGTGAAATGTTTAACGTTTTTTAAAGAAAGAAAACATCTTCTGTAAAAATATTTCAACATTTTTATCAGATTTTATTTTTTTGTGCGTGTGATTATCATTGTTTGCAATTTTTTTTTTTCATGATTTTGTAAAAATCATTTCATTTTTTTTCCGTTTCTTTTCATATTTTTTTTTCTAAAATTAATTTAGAATTTTGATTGTAATAAGAATATAATGAATTCTCAGCTAGCATATTTTAAGAGATTAGTGCATAAGAAAATTAATTAAATTTTTCTCAATTCTATGTATAATTAAATCATCTGTTAAAAATATTACATATTGTTTTTTTAATCCAAAAGTAAGTAAATGTAGTCAATTTCTTTAAAACATAATTATTTATAAACTATGTATTAATATTTTTTAAAATATAATTATGTATTAACTTAAAAGCAATAATTTCCTTTCAACCATTTTCCTTCTGTTTTGATTTTATATAGATATATATTAAAAGATATTAAAAATATAGTAATATCTAAATAAAAAATATTTCTTTCAATTTCCTTGCATTATGTCAATAAGAGGAAGAAACATATTAGACCTTTATTTCAAAATCTGGCTAATAAATAGCACATACCAGTTGAAAATTCATATTGACTTGTTAGACAAAACACGAAAAAACCAATGAAATATATTGTTTTAACTATGAGAATGAAATGCAAGTGTCTTATAGGATCCTGAGCGTTAACGGGTTAATAATTTTATTCTTGGTATGCATCATAACATTAGTTAAAAGCGGATCTGATGCTTCCATAGCAGTCACCTTGATTTCAAATTGGGCTCCCCAATGTTAATGCATTCATCAACAAATTTAACTTAGTTCCCTAACAATTTTAGCAATGTTCCACTGTCTATTGAAGAAGCTGAAACTAATCCATTCATTGGACTCTTTTGAAAAATATTATACGATCCGATTAAGTTCAGGAACCACATTCTTAACATAGAAAGGCATCAAAGGTGTATTATGGTATATACAGGATTGATATGAAACAGCTTTATATGCTTTAAGATCTCTGCTGAACAATGTTTAAATATGTGGCTTCGGTTTCTAAATTTCAAAATCTTAAGTTCCTTATGCGTTAAGTACCTATCTTTCATATAATTTTTTTTAAAGTCTAAATTCACGAAGAAAAGTATTGTCATTTGACTGATAAAACTGTTTCAGTAGTGAATGTGCATTCACCAGCCTTCTATCAAAGCACGGGATGATTATTTTAGAAACCTTTACTTTTATTTTTATAATCTTTTGGCAAAAAGTGTGATTATATTCAAATATTATTACGTTATATTTGAAAAACAGTGCCAAACTTTCTTATGGGAAAAAAAGAATAATAACTAATTATATTAAGCTTAATTTTAAAGATGAAGGATATGCTATTTTGCATAATATATCTGTAATAACACATATATGTCTATTAATATATATGTATCTATATATACAATGCAGATATAGAGTAATATATCTGTATCTAATATTTTAATGAGTATTAATACCATTTGCAACTGCATTAGCTAATTATATTTTTACCATTATTAAATATCCAACCCTTATATTTTAATGCTTCATTTAGCTGCATTGATCAATTACATGGTTGTCACTATCAAATATCCAAACCTCATATTCTGAACTGCTTTGGTTGATT
>JAPMOR010116887.1:0-61055 GCA_026543865.1 Argiope aurantia
GGCAGAATTGTAGATGGGAAATGCTTTGCCTTAACAGCTTCTCATAAAAGAGCAATGGCAGCTGTAGACCCTAATGTTGATATTTGCGCTTATTTTGAAGTTAGTTTCTGTTTGTTTTACATACTTAAGAACTGGCAATATCTAATGTTGGCCAAAATGAAATTACTTTAATGTTTAATACTTTCATATAAAATAATTTAACATATGCAATCTTCTTGTCATCTGAAATGTGTGTTTTTAAATTAAAATAAGAGTATTAGTTTAATTAAATGATTTTTAAAAAATACCAAAGACTTATTAGAGATTATTAATAATTTTTATTGAATAATATAAAGTTTAATTAAAAATTCCAAGTAAAACTCAGGTGGAAATAATTGAAACCTTGTTATTGTACATAGTAACATATTTCAAAAATACATTTCTATTCCTTAGCTATGGTACCATTAAAGATAAAATAGATTTTTCTCTACTTGTAAACAACTAAATAAATAAAAATTTCCATAATGTAATCATTAAAACCTTTCTCATGTGTCAGTGTATTTTTATGCCAAAGTTGAATTAAGTATAAATAGCATATATTTTTCACTGCTTACTCAATTATGGTTTTTGATGTCATGGCCTGAAATATCATTCTTACTGATATATTGAAGAGTGAACAGGGTTCTTAAATTTGATAGTTCATAACTTCCAAAATATTTATGTTTAGAAGAAATATCTGTAACAAATGCAGTTTCATTATGAAAGATATTGATAATTTGAGTTGGGTATGAATTTACATAAAAAAAAGTATTCTTATCTTTTTAATGTTTATTTGTCCATCTATTAGACCACTACTTACAGTTCCTTTTTTTTCTTTCTTCTCCCTAGATCTCAACATTTGTGTGAAACTGCGAGCTATAATCTTGAATTACATTACACATTCAAAATAATCATTTAAAAATTCTTAAAAATTAAATATGTTATAATAATTAAACTGTCATTTGACAGATAAATTGCTTACTCTTCAAAGTAGTAAATCAATTATTTTTCATCTGTAATTGTTTCAGAAGTTGAAAATGCTGCATTTTAACTTAATTTCTGTTTTTTGGTCAAATATCTTAAGAAATAATTAGTTTTGAAAAATGAAAATTATGCAGTTGACCTGGAAATGACATTAGAATAGCATGTACGAATTTCTTGTCAATATAATTCATTATTTAGGCAAAGTTATTGCAACAGATAAACATATATGTTTATTTTCTACTTTGTACATAAATAATAGTTTCTACAAATTTTTGAAAAAAATATATATCTTTCAGGCTTTTGAGAGAAATGGGAGGGAGTTTCCATTACCTGCTGGTGTGTATGACTTGGTAAGAATACTTGCTTATGTTAATTTACTTAATAAATTATAATTGCTTAGTAATTAAATATGCTAGTAAGAAATTGCCATATAATTTTTTGCCCATCAGTCTTTAATAATTTACATTATGATCATTGATGTAATGACTTTCAGATGTATATCAGCGTTAATTATTAAAAATATGGTCAACAGCATTTGATAATCTGATGTTTACATTTGTAAGATTTTCAATTCAAAGTGGTATTGAAATCTTTTGAATTTTTTTGTTTATGTAATATAAAGAATAGTTATATATTTACAATAAAAGACTAAAAAGTAAATACAAAAATATTTTCTCTCCCCCCCCCCTTTATAATGTAATAAATGCATGGTTCATCATAGTTCAACTTTAAAAACTATGGAAGCATGTATAAAGTAAAAGCATGTATAAAGGATCTAAAAAACACATTGACGTATGTCATTAGTGACATAAATACTTCAATATGTTATATTTATAGAGAATGTAATAAATGCCATCAGGGCTATCACAAGTGAACTCAGTTAGTGCCAATATTGGCCTGTAACTGATTTTTCATTTGTCTGTAAAATCTGCAATTTGGAACTTACTATGTGTTTTCCATTTCCAGTCTTTATTTAACTTAAACAATTTTATTTATTTATTCATAGATTTGCTTCTCCTGATGATTAACTTTAAATTGTTATATCTTCTATTTTCAAGTCTTGATTGATCTTTTGATTTATAGGATAATCTTAAGAACTATGGAAAAAAACATGGCTGGTGCCCATACTTTTTAGCTCGTTATGCTGTAAGTTTTTTAATCATTACATCATTTTTGTTGTATATTTTTCTCATTTATCATCTTATTTTTTTAAAAAAATTGACTGTACAATTTTAAAAACATTGAAATGCAATTATCTTCAATGTTTGTTTTGGTAAAAAGACCTCTAATCTATGAAATGTCTTAATTTTTAATATATACTGTGAATATCATGTAGTAATCACTTCAGGACGGATGTACACAGAAGGAAGTTTTCTTACAGGCTGGAACCTGTCAGCCACTGACTATCCGTACAGGCTGGAGCATTTTCTCCAACTAAGCCTAATGTTCATTAAATTTCATTAAAATATGCATACTAATTTGTAACATAACATAAAATTTAAATCATTTTTGAATATGTGATAATAAATATCTCATTTTGAACTATAATAAAAATTAATCAATTTTATTTATTAATCAATTAAAACTTTATTTATTATTTTATTTAACATTACAAATTATAAATCAAATGTATTATACTACCAATGAGAGTATGTAAATTAGTTCTAGATTATATCTGCAGATCCTTGTTAGAATGTTTTAAATGCGAAGAGAAATTATGAATACCCACTTTTGGACACATGTTTCTGCACTAACTCTAGCAATTTTCTGTGTATGTTTGTGAAACTGCAATCATTCACAGTCATTAATGAAACCCCAACCTGACTGGGAGAGAGAGATTCTAAGGTATAGGACCAACGTTTTGAAGGGGGGAAAAAAAGACTAATAATGTTAACTGATAACAAAAAATCATTTTGTTTCTAAAGTCCAATGCATCTGCTCATCAGTTGTTTTGTAAATCAAATTTTGCTTTAATGCTAGGATGAAGTGTTCAGTTATGAGGGGAATCTAGTACAAATGCACATACATGTTGTTCATCCTGAAAGAGTTAAAAAAATCTTTATGATCTTAGTAATTTATTAGTTATATTTTCATTAATTTTTGAACATCATTTCTAAAAGTGTGAAATCGTTTTCAATTTTGTTGCAACTTAATATATTTGAAAGTAATTTTTTTATCAATCTCAATTTTATTTTTGAATATAATATTATAAATATTAATTTTGGTATTTTTATGATGTTTTCAATGATTTGTGTTCCAGTTTCAATGTATTTTAATAATCAATATTTGATAGTGTATACTCTCTATGATTCCAATATAAAATATTTTGAATAATAATATTTTGCTTAAGATTCCATTAATTTTTGTCAGCACAAATGTAAATTTTTATCTCACTGCTAAGATGGAAATAATCTCATAGTTCTTTATCTAAAAAAAAAAAAAAAATCTTTTTTCCTGGGAGTATTATGTGTTTCATAGAGTTGATTTTTAAAAATGTAATTATACAATTTAATATTGATGATCCACAAATATTTCAAAACTCCACTAAGTATTCAAAATTCACTATGTGACTGTGTTTTTCTATTTTAAATTCTTTTATATAAAAAATTGACTAGCATGAATATTCTGTTTGGAATTTAACATTTCAAAAGAGAAATAATAAAATGAATATTTTAATATCAGAACAGAAATTACCATTTCTTATTGAAAGTGTAAACAACTTATATTTGGAAAGAAAAAAAAAAAAAACAAAAAAAAAACAAGAATTTTTTTTTCTTCTTAAAACCAGTTATTAGTTCTAAATGTTTAAAAATTATGCAAGCTGATGTCATTGTATAATAATCTTAGTGTACCAATATTGACCTATTTCTTCAATATTACTTGAAAATAATGACTAAAACATGTAATGTTATCATTTCAGTGGCATATTAGTAATGGTATGGGAATATATAGATATAAATGCCATTCTTAAGGAATGGCATGAAGACAATATGCTAATAGCAATAATTTCGTTTTTTTCCCATTCAACTATCATGCAGAGTCAAAAGAAATGATACTTTGCTATAGGCTTCATTCTTTCTATTAAACTTTGAAGGCTTGAGATTTTTTCATTATGTATAAACTGATGTTGCAGAATATTATTTGTTCTGTTAATATAAATATGATAATCTGATCCTGTAAATTTGAGAAAAGTATTTATTTTATCAAAAATTAATGCTCTTCTTACATGACCGATATTTATTTCAGCTGCTACCATAAAAAACAAAGAAACAAAAGAACAACCCAACTCTTGTTTTGTTGAGTTGCATAAGATTCTTATGCTCTAAAATAAATTTCCGTCTCATTTTAATATTATTAAAATCTTAACTGAATGTTATATCTATTAATAATAACTGAATATTATATCTATTATTATTTTTATGAACTTTAAGAGTTTAGATATTTATTCTTGTATTTATATTTACTTTCTTTATAGATAACACATGCTACAATTGTAGTTTACAGTTATCATTACTTACTTGATCCAAAGATTGCTGATCTTGTTTCTAAAGAGATCAGCAAATCATCTGTTGTTGTGTTTGATGAAGCTCACAATATTGGTGAGTTTTTAAAATATGTTGAAAATATCGGATAAGAGACTTAGTAATTCACCATATAAAATTTGCTTTGCATTTATATATTTAATCATTAATTTGAAAATTGTGGATTTAGGTTTTTGTGACATTTACAAGATTACAGTAGCAGTTATTTTTACCATATATTGAACAAAGTTATATAAGTCCAAAAAGGCTATAAAATAAAGAATGATTACTAAATAATGATCAGATTTTAGGTAGTTAAACCCCATCTTAAATTTTAAAAAATGGGAAGATGGGAAGTAACTTTATATATTTTCCTGCCATCACTTAAAACACATTTCATGATAGTCCAATTTCCCCTAGAGATACTATGAATTGTTTTACCAAGAAGTAAAGTTTCAGTTTGATGCATATTAAAGCTAGGAAAACCAAATCAATTGCATAATGCCTTTTTTATTTCCAATTAAAATGAAATGACTTTGGATTAATATTTACTAAATCATCCAGTTATGAAATTGTTCTTTTAATTTGACTCAACTTGTAATTTTGCCCATTTGAAACACCTTTATATTTTGATCTTGCCTGTAATCTTAATTTTAAAGAAATATTTTTTCAATGGTTTTACATCATATTTCTTGTTTTATACATGTTTTAATACACACTTTTTAGACACAAAATTCATGTGTATATTGAATGTTTTATTTTCAGACAGTGTTTGTATTGAATCGATGAGTGTTGATATCACTAAAAGAACAATTGAAAGGAGTCACAATGGCATTAATATTTTAGAAAAGACTGTTAATAAGTAAGTAGTGTAAGGTTTGCATCTGTAAATGAATTTTGTAATACTATGATTATAAGTATGTGATGATAGAATTTTTTCTTAGAATAAAGGATACAGATGCAAGAAAGTTGCAAGAAGAATATCAGCGAATGGTTGAAGGTCTGAGGGAGACTGGTATTGCTCGAGAAACAGACATTATTCTTTCTAACCCAGGTACTTTCTTTTTTGCTATCATGTATACAAAGTAAATTATTGCAATAGGCAAAAAAATTTAATTCAAGATTTTAACGAATATCCACATATCAGACATTCCTGAGTCAGACTGTAAAACATTCTTGGGACTGTGTCTGACTATTTGTCTGTGAATACAATAACTCAAAGATACTTTGAGCTAGATGGATGAAATTTTGTAATCTTTACATCTAATTTGTAGATTTCTGTCTCATTTTAAGCAAAATCCCTTCAGAGAAAGTCTGTTTAGCTATTTGAATATAAATTAACATGATGACTATAAAATGAAGAAAGCTAGATGGATAAAATTTGATGCATAAATGTAATATCTAAAGTTTAGATACCTATCAAATTTGGAACCAATCCATCAACAGGGTGACCACTTGTTCCTTCACAAAAATGTAAATGTAATAACTTGAAAGCACAATGATTTGAAATTCAGCATGTGATTTTGTGACTACAATTGTAGTTTAGTGTCAAATTTTTGTTTCAATCATTTGAAGGACAAAGGAACAAAATACATTCTTTATTCTCATTCTTGTTTAATAATTGCATTCAAGCGATTAAACATAAAGAAAAAAATCCAAAGATTGCATGCTAATTCGCTCTTTCATGATTATTTGCCAATAGCATGCAGTTAATAATACAAAAGTGTATTTATTAGTCAGTACACAAAAAAAATTTGAGGCAGACTACTCGTGCTAATTTTATTTTATTTCTGTACTTCTGTGGAGTATTTTTTGTAATAAAATAAATTCTGATTTGTTGAGTAATGATTACTAAAATATATAAAATATGTCTTTATTTTTTACTAATATTTATTATGGTTTTTTTTTAAATGAAAAGTCAACATTTTTCTTCCATTTCTTTTCAGTTCTTCCTGACGAAATTCTCAAAGGTAAGTACTTGTCAATCTTACATAAATTATGATTTGAAAATTGCATTTCAGTATTTTTTTGTAATATCTTCTTTATTATTAAATTTGCATTCATACTTCAAATTTTTTCATTGTTCTAATCAAACAAATTGTTAAATTAAATTTTTTTGTAAGTTTTTGTCTTTTTTTTTTAATGTGTGTTTTTATCCATCATTGGTTGGATTCTATCTGTTTTCTTATTTTGATGACAATTATTTTTATAGCCTTTCAAAAGGTTGTTTTACAAGTGAGCAATCTCCACTTTTCATAATTATATCAGTATTGCTTGAGGTCCTTTTTGAAAATTAAATGGCCATAAAAATATTATTGTATTTTTGAAATAACATTTTAACAGAAATATTATTTCTGCTAATATATTCTAAACTACTTGATTCAGACAATAAATAAAATGTAATTATTGAAAAAAGTTTATATAGGTTTTAAAAGGGAATTTTCTACTGCATAATTTCAAAGCAATATTAAAATATTGTTGCGATGCAAATTTAAAAAGAAATGAGTGATTAGAATGATTTAAATCATGCTTTATAACATTTGTATGTTTTATAAATGAAGGTACATGAATATTGTTTTTAACAAGAACCAATATATTTTTGGCTTTATAGAGTTTCTTGTATTATAGGTAAAATACAGTTTTTTTTAAAGGTTTTATTGTTATCATTCGTCATCTGGATTGAGTTTTTGGAAACTGGTATCCATCAAAATTATCTAAATTTTATTATGTAATAAATTTTTTTAATTATTTTTTGAATTGAAAAATCATATTAAAAATGAAATTCTGTTTGTCTGAGAAATATTAATGTATATAAAAAGTTATTTAAAACAATTGTAATGTAAATTGTTTCTTTGCGACTCAGAGAGTAGTTATTTTTTTTTTCAATTGCTTTAGAATCCAAATTTTTTATTTCTGATTGCTTATATTTTATAATTTTTTTTAATTCAAACAAATATTTTTAGAATTTATTTTATAACTTTTATTTGCAAACAAATATCTTTAGACTTTTTGGGAAAATCTCTTTTTGTTTAATGAATAAATAAATATCAAGTACTTCAACAGTATTTTTAGTTTCTATTTTGTTATGACACATTGTTCTCCTAAAATCATAGGCCAGATTTTAACACAGTAGATTAGAATTACAGAAGCAAATCAGTTTTACAATAGAATGAGAATGTGTGATTATAAATGCAAAGAGTGGCTGTTACAGGGCCTTTTGTTAATGAATTAAAAGGTGTTTATTAAAAAAAAATAACACCTTGATGATGTATAAGGCTTACTTTCACATAAAAGAAACATTTTGAACATAAATGGAAAATTTATAAAGCATAATAAAATGTTTTGCTTTTCTTCTTATTATTGGTTGTTTTCATACTTTTCTTAATCTCTGTTGGGCACCTCTATTTTTGTCTTGCATGTACTATTCCAGTGACATTTATGATTTTATTTCCTGAATATTACATTCTAATAAAAAGAAAAGGGGGTGCCTTTTGATATTTTGTCACTATAACTACTTTTTCTCACATCATTCTTGACCACATACTTTAAAATACCTGTTTTCGAATATAAAAATTATAATACCTCTTTCAATACCTCACAATTTCATTGTGTTTCGTAGAATATTAAAATCATTAGGGTTCAATTCCATTTTCTTATTTTTTTAAAAATTTGTCCCATGGTCTTAGAAACACCCTGTATATTAGATAAAATTGTGTTATTGATTTTATTAAAATAATTGCAGAGGCTGTCCCTGGTAACATAAGAAGTGCTGAGCACTTCATTGCATTCTTAAAACGATTTCTTGAGTATGTGAAAATGAGACTTAGAGTACAACATGTTGTCCAAGAAAGTCCAGCTGCTTTTCTGAAAGATATTCTTTCAAAAGTTTGCATTGAAAGGAAACCCCTGAGGTAAGTTATATGTTTATTTAAAAGCCTTTAATTTTTATTTTATTTTATGATCTGGAAATAAAAACAAATTGAATTTATTGTTTTGTATTTTCTTTAATTTTTTTATTATTATTTTCTTGAAGGGTATTTGGAAATATATATTTAACAAAATAAATGTATGAATAAGGCTTGTCATTCTTCATTATCTGAGACTGGCAGCTTCTTGCAGAGTCTTTATTTTAAAATCAAAGCTTTACAGGTTTGCACCTGGGCTATGAGAGACCTTCTATGTATATGACTTGATGCACATTAAATCTGTGAAAAGCCACACTGTCTTCTTATAATCTTTTTTAATATAATTCAATTATATACCTCATGATGGATAAAAAAAAAACATGTTACTTAGTACCTAAAAGAATTAACTGCCATGAAAGAGTCTGTCTACCTTACTTTTATGAAGGAGAAGAGAGATCAGATATTTAGTTACAAGAACTGATTCTATAAAAATTTATTCTATGTGTTGATCTAATGCTTGTTGAAACAGCCATCCAAGGTCCTAGGATTCAGACATCTTTGCATTTGTTAGCATGCACACTTGGAGAGGATTGCTGGCTCAAGTGTCATCCTTATTATCTGATTATAGTTCAAAATTGCTAAGTTCATTCCAAAGTAGTCCTTATATAACTTTGAAATAAGTTATTAATCTAATGATATTCTTCTCTGCTTTTAAAATTAAGCAATATTCTGCTTTAAAGTTATTTCAAGAAAGTCCTTTGCAAACACTTGCTTGTTTATAGTTGTTTTTAAATATGTCAAGTATATACTTATTATATTAAGCATATAATTTTAGATTCTTTTTCTTCTTCTATATTATGATAAATGATTTTCTTCTCTTTTGTAGGTTTTGTTCAGAAAGACTTCGATCATTAGTGCGGACTTTAGAAATAACAGAACTAAATGAAATGTCATCATTAATGGCATTATGCAATTTTGCAACTCTTGTCAGTACTTACATGAAAGGTACTTTCTGAAAATTTTTCTCTGGATTATTAACATATTTAAATATATATGATAAATACTATCTTACTTTTTTTATATAACTAATGAATGAATGTCATTAATTATATTTCATATAATTAATAAAGCTATTAATTAGTTAATGTTTGAATAAATATGATTTATTTTCTTTTGGTCTAATTTTAGAGAGGCATTTAATTTTTTTATGCTATAATGGTGCTTTAGAAGATTTTACTTTCCAATTTTTAGATAGCCTTAAATAAAACTTAATAAAATATAATTTGAGTTAAATAATAAATAATAACTCAACCCTTATGGTGGCAAGATTGCTTTTTTAAAGAAAAGCAAAAAAACAAAACAAAAAAAAAACAGTATATAGAGGTAACTTCTTTACGCTATAAAAATCATCAAAAAATAAATAAAGAAATTGTGTAATAAAAATCGTTTAATAAAACTAAGTTAAAAAATATTTTATAGTGGTAGTATATTTTTATAAAGTTGTATGTATGGTATACTATACAAAATGAACATAAGGGTTAATAAAATATAATTTGAGTTGAATTTAATAAATTAATAAACTCTCAGTATTATTAAAATGCACAGTAGAAATGAAATAAATTTCTTGCATATTAAAGGCTAATTTCTTTCTGATTTAAAAACATGCAATTCTCTTCTCTTAATCACAAATGTTTTTTTTTGGGGGGGGGTTATGATATGTGCTGTCATTAATGGGAATAATTTGTGCTAATTTTTTAACATCTTAAATTAAAGAATTTGATCGATGAGGATGTTAAATTTTATATTTAGTTATTAAGTTTTTAAATAAAATTTGAATTGGTGAATTTGTATACTTATTTTATATAAATGAGTCAAATTAATGAAATTGAACAGAAACAGTGTATATAAAAAATGCCATATGTGAAATGTCGATATCTTGCTGTTGTACAGTATGTTGATGGTACAAATTTAATACTTTATGTATGTATATATATATATAATTAATATATTTATGGAAAATATATCTTTCTTGTGCTGTTATAAGCATATACATCTATTGTGAAACTAAAAAATGTTGCATTATAACAGATACTGAAAGAATTAATGTTAAAAATTGGCTTAAACTACATTATAAATATACTGCTATAAAGATGATTAAGAAATATGATATTCTACATACCACCAGCTTGGATCATTGAAAATTTGTTAAATAGAAGAAAATTCTCATTCCTCCTTCCCTTCTTTTTTCTCTTCTTCCTTTAAAAACATTATATATCTTTTAAGAAATTATAATCACTTTTAATCAGTTTTAAAGACATTCATAAGTGTGTAGAATTAGAAACAAGTATTCTCATTTTTTTCAGTATTTATTTTTTTACAATGCAGCCTAAGTGCATTTCAGGAAATTCTGTGAAATTGTACTCTATTTTTTGCATTTTGTAGTAAACTTTTTAAAAATTAAATTTATTTTGCATTTATATTATTTTTTAAATTCTATAATTTTGTGTAGTTTTTAGCATATTCCATTAACTACAGATTATTTTTTCCCCTTTGTATCTTATGCAAACATATATTACTTAAAGAATTGTTTTTTTGTGTGTGTGCATGTATTCCATCACTACAGTAGGTTTTAATACTAAATGTTCTGGTATAGAAAACTTTCTCAAATCTTATTGGGATTTAAGGGAATAATTGTTTTATGAACCTTCTGTAGTAAATCCTTCTCAAGTATATAAATTACAAGTACAATGTAAACATAATTATTTATTGAAAAGCACATCCTATAAGTGTTTTTCTGCATTTGCTGTGAATTGTTTAAAACTGAAATAATGAAAAGTTATCTTTTCCCCATAATTCTTGTTGTAATATTGGTATTTGATATCTCTTTGCAGGATTCACCCTAATTATTGAACCATTTGATGACAGAACTCCATCAATACCAAATCCTATTCTTCACTTCAGTTGCATGGATGCTTCTGTTGCCATTAAACCTGTATTTCAACGATTTCAAACTGTCATTATAACATCAGGTGTAAGTATATTGTCTTCACTAACCTTGACCAAGCTCCACTAGTTTCTGCGATTTTGCTAAATGCTTCTTAAGAACCCTTCCTGCTTTTCAAATATTTTCTTTCTGCTTGAAAGTAAAATAATCCTTCACTTTCATTAGTTTTTTTTTCTATTGAAAATTGATATTAAATAGACAGATTTTTCACTTTCATTCATTAGTTTTTTTTCTTTTGAAAATTGATACTATCTGTGGTGAAACTTTATAAGCCAGGTAACAGCCTCTGGACAGGAACGATCACTTTTGTCTAGTGGTTATGTTACGTGGCTATGAACCATAAAGTTACAAGTTCGGTCTTCGCTATTACCAAATAGCAACATATCTATACAGATCTATCAGATATATCTATCACTTTTATTCATTAGTTTTCTTTTTTTCTATTGAAAATTGATACTATATATACAGATTTTTCACACACACTTTCATTAATTAGTTTTATTTTTTCTATTGAAAGTTGATATCACATATACAGATTTTTTTATTGTTAAAATGAATAAGTATCGAATTTGTATTTGATAACTTACCTGTAAAGATACTTTTTCAAAATTTTAAACTCTGATAATTTTATCAATATATCTATCTATGTGTTAAAAAGTTGTTATTATTATTAGAATTTAAGTTATTAATTGATTGAATTCTATGAAATTAATTTTTTCTTGTTCATTTTTCATGCATGCCCCCATCTTTTATGTGTCTCATGCAAAAATTAGTAGCTTTATTTTTTCGGATTGTTAGAAAGATAGATTTTAATCTCTGAAAAAAAAAGCTAATTTGGAAATTCTTTCTTTTTGATTACTTAAGATAGCAAGTTATATATAGTTTAGGAATACGGGTTCTTTCGATTTGTTAGTCGATGAAGAAACAGTCCTTTAGTAATGAATGTGTGATGACTTTTATTAAACACGAAGAATATCAATACACAGATAGCAAATGCACAGTCGAAACTTACACAAGCAACACACAGCAGCACACTATAACAAATAGTAGCCTAAAAGTAATTGGTAGTAATAACAACCTCAACACACAAAGTGGCCAGACAGAATTCAGCAGGAGGAGGGAATCTTCATAGCTACTCCCTTTGGTTTCTACAAATGCTTGCAATTCTCCACTGTCTTCTCACTTTAGCTGTATCCAACTGCCGACTCACTTCTACATGACTGGCTACACCACACACAACACGATGCTGCTTCTCAAATAAAGATCAGAGGTAGACACACAGTTCAATTCAGCAATTGCTTGAGCTCCATTCAACACCTGCGCTTCGCTGGGTTGATCCGCCTATTCCAATGTCTCTTTCCACTATTCTATACATAACTGACTTTGGCGATGGGCAGAGAAAGTTCTTTAACTATCAGGCATATCTCAGTTACTATTGTCTCCATCACAGAAATTTTGGAAGATTCCGGTATTATCTATTTTGTTGCCTAGCTTTAGGATTACTGACTCGGCACCCAATCAACATCCAACAGAGATGATTTTAAAACAGTCTCTCCAGTAATTGAACAAACTGTGCTGGGAAGCAACTTTACAGATTTATAACAATATCTATATGTATGTATATATCAGTAAATAAACATCTAAGATTGCATGTATTTCAGTTTTTTTGACAGTTTTCAAGGAAATAAAGTTCTTGTTTTTGTGTCATAGTGGTTTTGTAAAGCTAAAAGTATGTCTATATAAATATTTTAATTAAATACTTATCTTGGATCAAATTATATTTTATTTAAAAAGTGATACTTTTTTATTTTCTTTGTAACTTAAAAATAATAGATATTTCCAAGATTTGTTAATTATATAATTTATTCTTTCTTTCCTTATTGTTGTTATGTAAAATCATTCAGAAGTCTTTCTGTAATTAATTAAAAAAAAAAGACAATGAAGTTAAGTCATCTGCTAATTTGATATTTTCAAAAATTAAATTATTTATGATTGAAGCCCATACTTCAAAAAATGCAGACATGAGTGTGATTTCATTATTATTTATTAAGAATTCGACCATATATGTTTTCATTCGAAATACTTTTTTTTTTTCATATTTACTAGTATAGATTTAAATTTTTGTTATTTTTAAAATCTATTTCAAGTTTTCAATTATAATTATTTTGATGATCATAAAATTCCATTATTGATTTAGCTTTTACAAGAATTAAGATATATGTGAAGAAGAATCGTAATTTGAAAAGTGGAAAAAAAAGCAGTTAATTTATTATATGAAGAAAAAGAAGACTCTTATACAAAATACAAATTATTTTTGAGATTTTCTACAATTTTTAATTACATTTTTAAAATTATGAAGGATTTATTTAATTAGAATTAAAAAAAACATTTATTTTTAACAGTCAGTTTTTTAAATGATTTTTTTAAATATGAGAAAAAGTATTTCCTTTTTTTTTTTAAAACTGATTTTCTTAATTCATTGTTTTTTCAGACTTTGTCTCCTTTAGATATGTATCCAAAGATTTTAGATTTTCGACCTGTCATAATGGCTTCTTTTACAATGACACTAGCCAGACCTTGCCTTTGTCCAATGGTAGGCTTCAAATATTTTATAGAATTTTATTTTTGACTTGAAAATTTAATATGTGTATATTATTATTATTATTATTGTTTGTAGATTATTAGTAAAGGAAATGATCAAGTCACTATGACATCCAAGTTTGAAACTAGAGATGATATAGGTATTGAATTTTAATTATTTTTTATTTTAACATCAATTACTAATACTGGACTCAGTATTCTGTTTATTTATTCTTTCTCATTAAACACTTTAAAGTATTATTTTGAAACTTTATTTCAGTTGAAATGTCATCATTAAAATATTACTAATTTTGATTTTGTTAAAATTGTAATTCTCATTTTGGCACTCTTATAGGAAATTTTTTATCAATAAAAGCATGATTGCTTAAAAATAAATTACAGTTTTATAAAAAAAATATCAAGATATGTATATAATATTAACTCTTCTATGTTTATATAAATATATTTAAATTTTTTCTATTTATGCTATTATTTTTGAAGAGTTTCCAATTTAAGTGTTAATTTGTGTTCAGAAATTCTTAATAAATTTCATTGCTGTAATAATTGCTTTATTTATTTATTAATATATGCTCTTATGCTTTTCATTATATGATTTTTCAAATATATATAAGTGTTAATTGCCTATTCTACTAAAATGATTTTTTTTTAGATAGAATTATATTTTGGATAGTTTTGTTAAGTTATATCAATTAAGAGATTTCTTGGTTTTTAGTTTTAATTATCATTGAAATTGTATTTCAAATTTTAATAAACAAGTCTGATTTAATTGAGCCTTTACTTTTTCTCCCTTAAGCTGTGATTCGTAATTATGGAAACCTTTTGGTTGAAATGTCCAACATTGTACCAGATGGAATAGTTGGGTTTTTCACAAGTTATACTTACATGGAGGCTGTTGTAGCAGCATGGTATGAACAGGTAATAGAATATGTAAAAATAATCTACCTGCAATATTACAAGTTTCAGATAAGGGCTGATGAATATACTCCATTTAAAATTTTTAATGAGTATGGCATTAAAATTAAATAATTAAATTCATAAAATACAATTTATTAAATTTAAAAATAATAATAAATTAATTAATTAAATTAAATATAATTAAATTGATCTTATGTTACTATCGTAAGATGGGTAAATTTTCTTTGTTTGCAATAGGCACTTGTGATTACTTCAATGTTTTCATTGTTACATAATTTTTTAAGTGATTTCATGAGCCTCATGTATAAAATGTGTGTATAATGTCTTTTCGTTGGCCATTATTGCATGATGTTTAGTCAAAATTTGCTGATTACTTCCAAAAATGTCAATTTGAGAACTTTTACTTGAATTAGATTATAGAAATGAATTTTAAAAACTTTAATTATGTAAAATTTTGTTAATGCCCTACAAAGGTTTTTTTTAAGCACATGTCTTTTTTTTGAAATATGAAATTAATATTTATGTGGAATGATGCATGTAAAAATATTTAAATATTTCTTTCCTAATGAAAATAAGAGAGCAATTTCATATATTCAGAATTTAAATGAATATTTGGTGAATCTATGTAGTGAAGATGATACAGTGAGGTATATAAACTTGATTATGTATGTAAACTGTATCTGTATATAAACATGATTGCGAAAAGTAATTATAATTTCTTTCTGCATGGTCTCTTAAAACCGTCCCCCCCCCTTCTTGTGTATTGAATATGCAAGTTCTATCAGTTTTGAGGGCAGAAAAAGAATGTTAGAATTTAATAATTTTTAAGAAGTTTCTTTGGTGAAAGAATACCTTCTAATAATAAAATGTTTATCTATTTACCTAAATGTAGTAAATAAAATTACCAAAATTGTGTCAAAAACATATTTAGGATTTCAAAGTTGCAATCATTATTTAACTATTTTTATAGAAAATTTAGAGATTGTTTTGTATAAATGATCTGAAAATTTTCTCCTCATGTTAATTTACATTGTAAAATCTATGTAATCAATGATGATGAAGGGTTGTAGGGTGCTATTTCAACTGAAAAAAAAAGAAGCAAAATACTAGTTATGTATTCTTTGTAAAGAGAACTTAATGAATTATTAGATAGATTTGTAGATAAGAAAAAATAGTATTTGGATCTAAATTCTTTTTTTTTTCTTTTAATAAAAAATGGTTTAAAATGCCAAAATTAAATAATGAAATGATTATGAAAACCTTTTGTGTATGTATAATATGTATAGAGAAATAATTTCTTGCAGATACTTTAAAATGTCATTAATAGCAATGATATGTACTGTAAAAATGGTACTTTTACATTTAAAAAATTAGTAACTTTACAGAAAATTATACATATACTAGTTGGTACCCAGCACATTGCTGCCATAGAAGAAATAATTTTTGAAATATCATTTGAAATTTGAAATAGCTATCTTGTTTAGTTTGGAATGATATTTATTTTCTTTTTGCCATCTATTGAAACTGAATAAATCCATTGAATAAAGACATCCATTGAGTGATATTTATTTTAAAAATTTTATTATACTAGTATAGTTTTGCATGGACAATATTTTGTTGTTTTTCTGTCTTCAGTAAAAACAAATTTCTTAGCTCTCTGACTTGTGAGCATTCAACATACAACTGGCCATGTGAAAAGCATAGTTTTTCTGGGTTCAAAGCAATTAGTAGACAAAGTTTTATCGCAATCAGATGAATGGTACGGCAGTGCATATTATGCAAATAAACAAAAATTCATTTTTATATATTAGATATGAAAATTGTAGTATACTTATAACCTTTGCACAAGTGCAAGCAATAAGCTGGCAAAGTTTTATCACTATCGGATGGATGATACAACAGTGCATAAAATACAAACAAACAAAAATTAATTTTTATATGTTAGATATAATGTACTTAGTTGCTGGTAAGAACTTGATATAAGTTTCTTGATATTTAATTGCAAGCCTTCAATAATGCAATTAAATTTTGATTAAAGGTTCAGTATGAAATAGTCTAATGCATTTAAAAAGAAAAATAAATTTGTCTTCTTCTCTGATTTTGTGTATCATGCCTTATATATTCAATATTCAAGAGAAAAAAAACGGTAATGTCTCTTAATGGTTATAAAGCAAATACTGACTATTTGAATGTCAATTATTTGTGTTTTATTTGTTGCAAATACTTTATTTATTTTTATAGTATAATATTATGTAACTTTATGATAGGGGATTATTGATAATATTTTGAAAAGGAAGTTATTGTTTTTGGAAACACAAGATTCCGGTGAAACTAGTTTAGCCCTACTTAATTATATTAAGGTAAGTAACAATTTGTGAAAATTAATATAAATGTGAAGTCAATTGGTTGTCTTTCTATTTCAAGTATTTTTATTTTTCAGACGCACAAGTTTTTTTTTCAGATGTATGATATTGATTTGATTGTGTTTGCATTTCAAAAGAGATGTCTCTTGCTAGTTTTTTCAAAAAGATAAAAACTGAAGATTTTTTTTTTATATTATCATTTTCAAAATTGCTCTAAAAATTCAAATTGACATAATTAGTATGAAATTAATTAAATTTTGAATTATTTCTATTATTTTTTAAATAAAAGAATTTATTATCATATTTAAAATTTGTATTTACTGGAACATTTTTTCTTTAAGTGGCTACTATTTGGAAGCTAGTCTATAAAATTACTATATTTCATGGATTATTAATTTACTGATTCATAAATTATTGATTTATTTTTAATACACGCCTAATGAAAATTTTTAGTTTTATTTGAGTACAAACTTGCCTTTATTTTGTTTTAAAAGTTAGTATTTGTAAGCATATTGACTAGTTATGTGATACACTTATTTATATTGCTATTATAAAAAGGATTTTTATTTGTTGTTTTAATTCACTCTGTACAGTTTTAAAACTTTTTCTGTGTTATGAGGTGGTTAAATATGTGATTAAAAATTTCATGGATGCATACTTACAAAACTTATGTTAAAAAGTATTTACTTTCTGTTTTCTTTCAATTCATTTTGCTTTTTTTGGGGGGAAGGGGGGGGACAATTGCTACAGTTTTTCATGGAGTTATATTTCTGTCATTACTGATTGGCAATTTTTACATAACCTATGAGAAAGTAATATAATTATTCAAATATTATAAGTAATTGCTTATTTTATTATACATATTCATTATAAGCTTTGAAATTTATTTAATTTATATGAGTATATGAAATGAAATCTATATTAACATAGTATAAATTGATCTCTAAAAGTTAAGGTACAGTGCATTTTCCTGAGCTCATTGTTAAAAAAATTGGCAATAAATTAAAGTTTACTGTTAATATGCATGATAGAACAGACTTTGAGAAAAATTATGCAAAAGTGATAGTTACCATTTTTATTTTAAAGAATTGAATATTTATATAGGAATGAAAAAAAAATGTGCAAAAATCTAATATTCATGATTTTATATGTAAAATTTGTGCATGATTGTTAATCTGCAATTGCTATAATCAGTTTCATTGACGATATCTGGCAGAGTTTAGCAATGCCCGTGAGAAGTGGTTTACCTGATTTTTTAAAGTGTCAGGTATAGGATGGATGGAAATGGGGTTCTCACAAGCTGATGCTGCTGTAGCAATCATTCTAATTTGCTCGGAGTGAGTGCACCAAAGTATGACGTGTGTTTCATCACCGTTAATCATAAAAGAGCTTTTAGGCGCTGCTGGACTCAGTATTCCCGCCTCTCAGGGAGCGTGGAGGAAAACATGCAGAGTAGCTCCCAACAACGAAAGTGCACAATGTTGTTGTGCTTGGAATAAAGATATATTTTTTATATAAATGGTGAGTGATTGCTTCCAAACCCTTACATGAAGTCAAATCATGATAAATAATATTATGGATTAATCAATACTCTTTACTGCTAGATGTCTCAATGTGTCTAGTATGGATCAATGAATATGGGATCAATTTCAATTTGAGAATTCTGTGTCTAAAAGACATATTTCAGGCTGGCTATGAGTTATATACTGACCATACTTATAACATATATCTTAATTTTTATCTTTTATAATCATAATTTTTTGAAGACCCCTAATCTGTGTTAATCAACATAAGTAAAGTCTTATTTTAAATTATTAGTATATAATGCTTATCTTCATTTATCTTTTCTTTGTTAGGCATGTGAAAATGGAAGAGGTGCAGTTCTACTTTCTGTAGCTCGAGGAAAAGTGTCAGAAGGGGTAGATTTTGGTTAGTTTTTTTAAAAAATATTTTTCTTTTAAAACTTGTTCCAAATTATCTATTTGGTAAAATAGATAGTTATATATATATATATATATATATATATATATATATATATATATCTTTGAAATTTAGGACATTTTCAAAGATATATAAAACTAACATTAGCTTGTCTGAATTTTTTTAGGAAGTGCATGGATTTCTTTTGGTGAGCTTGTTCACTAAGCTCCTAACTTTCCATTGAAAATTTTATGTGGCAGCTTGGATAGGCAAATTCTGAAGATAATTTTCAAAATAATCGAAAAAGGATTAAATTCAACATGAATATGCTTTGAACAATTTTTGTTTACATTCTTTTACCACATTTATCTGTATGACAATTTTTTATTATGTTTCGAAATAAACTACACAGCTGATCCACAAAGTCAAAAATTCACTTTTTGATAAGCATGAATTATCTATATTTACATTATTTGGAATTAAAAAAATGTATCTTCCTGTTTATTAAATAAGATATATTTTTGAAATAAAGGATAATTATTAATATTCATCTCTTATTTACTGTGAATTATTTTTCTGATTATTTAATTATTTGAAATAATTATATAAATTAAAATCAATTGTAGTACATGATTATATGAAGGATTGAAAAAATGTTATTATTTTGATCAAATTAATCTCCTTTTTTATACAAATATATTAAAACACGTTTTTTTTAATAATTGAATTCAATCTCTGAGACTTGAAATTAAAAAAAAATTCTTTCAAATGTGAGAAGCATAGCATGATATTAATTAATTTAAATTGGGAATACAATGTCCTTTAACTGAGATTGGAGGATTATGAGTTCAATTCATGATTCCACTAAAGACTATTGTGTATATGGGTTTAGACATGTTAAACATTGGTGAAGAGTTAGTCTTCTCTTCAATTACTTTTATCTGATGATCACAAATCAAAATTATGAAATTTAGTAAAAAAAAAAACAACCTTGTATAGATTCAAAAAGAAAGGCTAATATGATTTTGTTTGTCTTGTGTGATTATTGTCAAAGACTATATCTGTGGCATCATGTTTTTATAAATGAACATTATTTTTAATAATGAATAATTAATAATTAAGAAGTTTTATGCAATGAAATTAATATTTATACTTAGTATTTTAAGTTTATTGACTGTAAAAATCAAAGAGGATCAAACAGAATGGAATAATTCTATTGTTAATTATTTTTCAGATCATCATCTTGGAAGATGTGTTATTATGTTTGGAATTCCCTTTGTGTACACACAAAGCAGGATATTGAAAGTAACTATTATATTTTTATTTGATGATATAAAAGAAAGGTTCCATTATCTATTCTGTTATCAAAATTTTTAAGTTTAGAGCAGAAAGAGCCTGTATTGTCCTGACAATTCTTTCTGATTTATGCATCTACATGGATATGCACAAAAAGATATATACATATCATTATTTATTTGATTGTAAGATTAACTTGTTCATAGCAGTTTGGTAAATGCTCTAGGCAATTATCATGATTTAATCATCTGAAAAGAATCTATTCTTTGCAAATGGATTTTCATTTTTGGGAAAAAGAAATAATAGCTAAGAAACAAATTGAGAGTGCCTACATTCTCGCTTTAAGCTTTGCTTGAAAGCCTGAATTAAGTGAGTAATGTGTGACTTGACACATACTGTCTCTATACCTGATTTAAAAGAGTAGTACTATTTTTGACATGCTGTGTGCTAATTACATGTTCAACACTGACTCTCAATGATGAATTTCTCAATTAAGGAAATCCTTAGTCTGCCGAAAGTATGTTACACTTCACACTACAGCAGAAATAAATTTCTAATAAGTTTACAGATTTCAATTTCTTTAACTCATCTGAAGCTCAATAAACTTGCTTAATCATTGTACTAGAACAATTAGCACTCTCTGAGAAGATAAACATTTACCTTTTCTATTGTTTTAGAATGCTATTTTTTGTTAGCTTTTTATTATTCTACATTTTTAATCACTTTAACTGAAATATGATTGCACTTATTATTTTTAGTTTTTAATACTAAAGAATTTGATTCAGTAGAATACTTTTGATACTTTTCTAAGACTTGTAAATTATCTATATCAATGCATTGGAGATTTAGACTCATAGTGTCTTGTAGTAATTCAAATTTGTATTATCTTTAATGTCAAAATTTTTTAGTTGATTTGTAGAATAAATCTTTCATTTATGTCATTTTAGTAATTTCTTTTATATGTATTGATATTTGCCTTAAATTTTTTTATGATTTATTCTGTGCCTGAATGAATTTTTTTGAGATCATGAATTTCAGATTTTTAACCTCTGTGTTTCTCAATTGGCAATATATTAGTCTTGTGTTTGTTTGTGTAATAATTTTAAAATTTTTAAGAAAGTTAAATTTATTTAAAACTAAGCAAGAATTATTAAACCAATTTAAAATAATATCTTTTATTAAGATAAGAAAGTTTTGATATTTTGTATATTAGAATAAATAATTGAAAGAAATGTTAAACCTTTTTATTTTGTATAGTCTAGACTTGAATATTTAAGAGATCAATTCCAAATACGGGAAAGTGATTTTCTGACTTTTGATGCTCTACGGCATGCTTCCCAGTGTGTGGGACGTGCCATCAGAGGAAAAACAGATTATGGTATCATGATTTTTGCTGACAAGGTAATAAATTTTTTTATTAGATTACGTAGAAGTGTCACAATAAGAAATTTAGCAAATTAAGTGATTAAATTCAGCTATTATTTTTGTTTACTACTTAGACATGTTATTTTCTGTGCTATACCAAATTAGATAATATTATTGTTTTTATTATTTTCGTTCTTGAGAAAAAAGTTACCACAGAGGTAATGGTAATTGATAAGGTTAATATAATTTTTGAAACAGTAACAAAATTCAGATGGAATTTAAATACTTTTTAAATAGGTATTTTAATATTTGTATTTTTATGATCATGGAATGCAAAACTTGTCAACAAATAGTTTTGATTTCATGAAATAATCTATCATTATTGTCTTGAAAATTGCATTTTACAACATTGAAAGTAATTTTCAGTCAGTTCATGAATATTTTCTAAATGATATTTAAAAAAAAACATAAGATATGAATTTCAAATATTAATTAAAACATATAATGGTACTTTTGATTAAGCTTAATTAATTAATTAGTATTAATTATCATCAATTATTTAATTAGTGTTAATTATAATCCTCAGTTTGCCTTGAATTGATGGATTCAAAGTTTCTTGTTTATTATTTAAATGTATGTATATTTGATATAACTTAAAAAAAAAACGAAGGAAATTTTTCTTTTGCAAAATCAGTAGACGTTGGAGCTTTCAGAAGCAGGTTTGGCTTTTTTTTTTTTTTAAAGGGCCCAGGTAAAAGAAAATTTGGGGACCTTAGAATATTTGTAAAACGAAATAAACATTATAAAATTTAATGGAAAATGTATTTATTTAAATATGCTCTTTTCAGGCACAATGATATTTAAAAGACATTATCTTGAAATTTTGCAATATCTGTGGCAATATATTACCACAATATAATTAGAAAGGCTTAGTGATATATTGGATTTTAAAATGTTGAACATGAAGCGCCAATTGGAGATAGCTTGCCTTTCATTAATCATTCTGCTGTATGGTCCTCAAAATTTATCTCTGTATCCATGATTCAGTAATAAATCAGCATGATCTTTCCGGATTGTGTGAAGAAAACATCATTAAAGATTTATTCGAATGCTGTATGGTACTCAAGTTATCTCTGTATCCATGATTCAGTAATAAATCAGCATGATATTTCTGGAATGAGTGAAGAAAACATCATTAAAGATTTATTATTATTGAAAGGAATCACGAGTCAGCCATTCACTATATGTGAAGTTTGTTGGAATTTTTGCAACTATGCTTTTGTCATATCCTACTGTAATAATATATTTATTATCTTATATCCCTTTACTGTATATGAATTTGTATTGTAGAATCACTTTCGAATGTTCATGAATAAACTTCATAATTTTTTTAGTTTAAAAATGTAAAAAAAAAAAATAGAGTACATATTTCTTGATAGTTATGGGGACCAGTATATATTTGGTGCTCATAGAGGTTTGCTGTACTCTGAATTGCAGGGCCTTGTGCCCTCACGTTCCCCCACCCCACACTCTTATGCTTATTTAAGGTGGTAACATACATTTGATTGTGATCTTCTAAATTTTAATAGTTTTATTTTTTCGATAAATAATAAATGCTTTTTTTTTCTCTTATTGAATTTGTTTTTCTTTTCCTTCTATTAGAGATTTTCTAGAGCAGATAAATATGGAAAACTTCCAAAATGGATTCAAGAATACCTCTCAGAATCTCTACACAATTTATCTATTGAAGAAGGTGTTCAGATAGCTAAGCGATTTCTGCGGCAAATGGCACAACCATTTACAAGGGTAAAATTTTAATCTTTAAAAAAAAAAAAAAATTTTAGTTTTTTGCTGGTGAGTTTTGATATATGTTACATAATTTAGATTTATAATAAGTAGCATCAAAAGATAATGAAATAATTGCACTTGTTATTAGATATAAATGAATTTCTTTCTACCACGAAAAGATGATATTTCCAATTTCATTTATGAAATGTGAGCAATGTGGTAACAGAAATTTGTGAAATTTATGAATATTATATGAAGTTTAATTAAATCTGAAATTAGAAATTTTCAGATTTATCTGCTGTGATTTCTTTTCTTCTTCTACCCCCCCCTTCTTGCTTTGTTTCTTTTCTAAATGAATTGCAGTATGTAGAAAGGTCTCTTTAGAATTGAAGTTAGCTTCATGTTTTGGAAATTTTGATAATTTTTTTAACTGCTTAACAAATTTGCAACAAACTTCAGTTTGATGTTGAATTTTGGCTTCACATAATTCACATGGAATATTTTAGTACTAAAAACTAGAAGTAGTAGTATAAAAACAAAGAATTAAGACAATTAATATTTAGGAAAGATTCAGACAGTGCAAAATTTATCTTCAGAATCCAATAACATCAAGCAATAGCATATTGTTATTATAACATCTACATACATTTTTGTCACTAAATTGTTTCTAGTATAAACTACATTAATCCTTAACTTAGCTTTTTTTTATTTGATGTTATTTGAATATTTAAAACACTTATATTATTATGATTATATTTAGGAGGACCAGCTTGGTATATCTTTACTCACATTGGAACAATTGGAATCTGAAGAAGTAAAGAGGAAAATTGAATCAAGAGTTCAATTGTTGTAATTATTGTAAATATTTTAATAAAATGTTTTATTTTTATTTATTTGAGTTTCATTTTATGAAACATGTGATATTCACAGGCTGTTTCCCTTTTTTTTTAGTGCTCATATATAACCCAATTATTCTTGTGCATTCGGTTTATATTTTAAAATCTTATTTTGTTGACTTCATCAAATTTTTATTTTATATACTCTGTGCCAGTTTAAATATTTTATGAAAATGTGAAAAGAATATTACATTTTTTTTTTCTTTCTCTTTGTCTTGATGTGCTCTCTTTTTACCAAGATAAGGTACTGAAAACAGCCAAACCTGTTTTTACTTTTATATAAAGATTGTTTTTATATTATTACTCATTTATTTCCAAAAATTATGTTCAGTTATGATTACTTTTTGACATAATTGCTGCAATGATTCGGGCAAATAGGCCTTGCATTTTTCAAAGCTCTTCACTAGTTGTTTAGCTTTGACTTCATAGGTAGCTCAATTCAGATAAGAGTGGAATATCTCTTTACTTTAAGCCACATGCTCGATGCAGGGGGTAAGGGTACAAGTCTGTCATGACAGAAGATCTTGTTCAATGAATTGATCTAGTGGTTAGAATGGAATAATGGTCACTGGAATCTCATGCAATGAGCTGACAGACCAGCATGTCAAAACTCTGATATGAAGTTTAGACATGCCTGCTCTATGTTCTTTCCTTAGAGAAAAATTCAAAGAACTTTTAGACTAATGTTAAGGCCAATCTCACATTGCTGGTGGCAAAGTTCTGTGAAGAAGGGACCAGAAACCTTATGTCAAATATGATGATATGATAAATGCTTGAATCTTCATGGTGGTTATGTTCAAGGGCAACCATGCTTGCATGTAGTCTTTGGTAATAAATTCATTTTTTCCCTGCATTTGACCTTCTCTGTGGTCCTTCAGATCCTGAGAAAGAAAAAACAAAACAACAGCAAAAACACTACTCTTGTGCTTCTATATAAAAGTGTCATCACCTTACCCCCCCCTTCCACACACACAAGCAGATCTTGTGTAAAATCATGAATTCCTTGAGTTCTTCTATATTTAATTACCTTGGAACAAGAAATTGAGTAAAAAGCAAAGGAGAAACAATATAAATGCAATAGCTCTGTCTAACATTCATACATAGTATCGCAAAATGTCAAATTGTCTTTTCACAGAATATTGAGGGGGGGGGGGAAACCATGTATATGTTTATGATTGAATATGTTCTCTTTCTCTATTTTTTTCAAATGATTGAAATTAAAATTTAATTCAGATTTAGACTTTAGATTGTGAGATCACATGTCAAATTTTATTTTTTTAAATCATTGTATTCTTGAGTTCTTGTATTCACATACTTTGAATACATAGATGGAACCATTGATGGAAAATCAAAATTTGATATAGATCAGAATTCTGGTAATGAAATTTATGCCAAATTTTATTCATTTAACTCTTTGTCTTTTTAATTTTTATTTTTGCTTGCACTTTACTTATAGGCATGCAACTGGCTCAACTTAGAATAATGTACTGTCACCAAAATTAATTTCCTGGTGATATCTTGTCAAATATAATAAATATGGTAATTGTGGCAGTTTATATAGCACGTTCACAGTTAGTTTTTCATTTCTTATAGTTATCTGAAATGTTAGAATTTTTTATGAATAATTACTGAATGATTGCCGACACCTATGGCAAAGCAAAAGTAGTACCATCCCACTTTGTAAAAAGAAAGTTCCTTGTGATAGGTGACTGCGAGGAGTTTTCTCCCCCCCTTTTTTTGCAATTGCTTTTCGCTATTTAAAATTAAGTGTGTGTGTGGGGGGGGGAACTAGACCACATAGATCAACAAGCGAATTTAAACACATGAAAAAAAATATTCTAAAATTGGTTATCAAAACATAAACAGATACTTAGTTATATTATGAATAACTTCCGAGTGTATTTTTGTAATTCTGGAGGTGGGCACAATTGGAAGCAATCGGCTGAAGGCTACCTCTGAATTTTTGCTACACGCACATGATATCATGCTGACTAGTAATCCCATTCTTCGACTGTATTAATCTTCTTCAGCTTTACACAATTTTTACACCCTCAAATTCTGTCTACTAAAGTATATTTCATAAAATAAATATTCCTTCTCTGAAAGGAGTCTTAACTCGTAAACCTTGAAACCTAAATTCTTGAGAAACCACCTGTTAAAGATTGAAATACAATGATATGAAAATCAAATATTATGGGAATAAATTAAGGAAATGCAAAAGTGATTGCTTCAACAATGCACAGCGACTTCATTTAATTATATTTCAGCATAAGAGCCTGCATTTGATTCCTTAATCCTTGATCTTTTAATTACATCCTTTTTGTGCTAAAAATTCAAAATAATGACTTAAGTACAGTCTACTGAGGACACCAGAAAAATCTTGAAACATTGAAGGACATGATGTTAAAAATTTACATTTTTTTTAAACCAACTATTTGAAAGTTTTAAAGAGTTTGGATTGTTTTGTTGTGGAAGAGAATATTGAGAATTTTGCGGATATTTTCTTAAAGTGGTGGCCTGCTCCTCGTTGAACAGGATGATAGGTGTACGGGAAGACGAGGCGGAAGGTCAGATTGACCATTTTGTGATTGGTGGACCAACTGCCTCGAAGAGGATGTCAGTTCGGTGAATCGGCTGGGGTTATGATAAAGAGAGCAGTCAGCCACAACAAATCCTGTCGATACTGCTTCGTTCGGTGGTGGCGGGGTGGTCGGCTGTACACAAGAAGTACTTTCTGTTTATTGGACCAATATGTTCTGCTGTCCCTGTAAAATAAAGCGCGGCGTGTGCCAACTAAATGTCTGATGATTTTTATGCAGATTTTTTTTTCACTTACTTACTTTCTTACCCAAGCAAATCGAATGATTTATTCATAAATTGTATCGTATATTATAATGATATCTGTTTTAGATCCAAAAATCTAATCATCTTTCAAGTTTATTAATCACTTTACATTTCGAGTGACTTTTTTTGCGAAAATTGTTTGGGAGACGAGGAAGGTGAATTAGTTATACCTTTGCTTTCTGGTTAAACAAGACTATAAGTTAGTTTTCATTTCTCAGTCCTCAGAACATCTTAGTTTTTTATTATCTTCTTAGTTCTAATACTTTTTTCCTTTTAGAGAGAAAAGAGAATGGAAATTGTTTTTCAAGAAGCCGTTTTTGAATTTCTTCGATAATAATTTATCATCTATTTGACAACAATTCTGAAAGTCTAAAAAAAAAAAAAATCAATTGAATCTACTTTTTTTAAAGGATAATTTTAAAAAAAAAAAAAAAAAAAAAAAAAAAAAAAAACATTTAATTTTAATTATTAATGAGCTTTTAAAGAATATCATAAACCAATAACAGCATTTCAATTTCAACGGACATATCCTTTTGAAATTTCCATTGGATCTTAAATGGCATTAATATGCTTCAATTCTTCCTTTATTATTAGCTATTTTGTGTTGACTGGAGAATATTTTTGCCTCTTCGCTCATTAGTAAATATTGAACAAATAGGTATTCTTGTTGTTGCTGCTTATGGCACTTGCCATAGACAAGCTCGCTAAGTCAGCGATTTTAAGCCGTGTGTTAGCTTCTCTGGTTTCACTAGCGTCATCTAGGGTTAAAAGTGCATCTTATCTACTCATGCATCACAGCCCTTTTTACGGGGTGGACTTCACTCATACATATTCCTTCACTCATCCACAGATCGTAATTTAGACCTGAGTCAGAACGATCACCTCTGATTCAGTACTCCCTGTGATATTGTCTGGACTTGGTGGACTTTGGAGTTACGACGGATGTATACGTGCACCAGCCACCATGTACACGGAGAGTCTTCGGCCGCAACCTAAGGTATGCGAATTCAACGCGCTACTGACCAGGCAGTGTAGGTATTTTTAATAAGGAGAATAATAATGAGGTGATTTTTTCCCCCTTAACATTTATTTAAATCTGACAAATAATTTTTAGTGGCGAATTCGTTTTCAAATATTAAAAAATATAATGCTTTTGATCGAACATTTGCTCATAATCGGAGAATTTCTATTGTGAAACTTGATTATTACTTTGCAACACTTCAAACTACAAGCTTATTGGAAGCAGATATTTAATTATTATGAATATTTTATTTAAAATAAATGCGCGACGAAATAAACGGGTCTTTCATTTTAATAAGATATTGAAGGAATAATTTAAAAGCACATTTTAACTTGTAATTTTATTTCATAAAAATTTGTGATAGCTACAAAAGATGTGAAAATTGTTACTTTTTTTCATTTAAATATATATCGTTAAGAAAATTTTATTTAACGTATGTCAAATATGTGCAAAATTGTTTATTATCGGTTACATATATTTTGTACAATATGTATGATACTGCATGCACTGTATTATTTTCAATATTTTATAATACTGACTAATATTGAGAAATATAATATGGCACAATATCTTCCACTGTTATGCAACATGCTGTATTACTTCTATAGGTCAGAATAATTAGTTTGAGTTAAAAATGGGTAGTCCCATAATCTGAATGTTAAAGTATTATTAACCGTAGAATGCATGACATTTTATTTTCTTTCGTAGACACACACACATGCACGCGCGCACACGGAAAAAACGTGTTGAATAATTGCCTATGGTTTAGGAGACTTATTAAAAATATTTTTAATTTTTTCTTGAAATTAAAAATTTTTTTGTCAAATGACTACATTATGAATTAAACAAATTCCCTGTGATACAAATCACATTATAACAATTCTGCTATAAAAATGGAAGTGCGATGCCTGTTTGCTCATATACAAAGGAACACCATAATTACAAAACGTAAAGAAATAGTAAAATTTGTACAGTACTAATTTAAGTTTAAAAGGAGACCTACTGGGATGTGGCGAAGAAAGGGTGAAGGGTATGTGTGACTCTTGTTTGATTTTTTAAGAAGCGGCACATTTTGAAGGTCATAAAAATAAGGTTAAAACTGCAACAACAGAATAAGATGTATTATGTTACTAAGATTGGCCGTTTTTACCATCGGAAGAAGGAAAAGAAAAGAAAAAAAAGCTAAGCATTAAAATTAATCGCCAACCCTAAACGAAGAACAGGACGCTATTTTGCAAATTCGACTGAAAGTTTTCATTTCCTTTCTGCATAAAACGGAAGATGTTCGGCCGATGCCTTTGCGCATAATTCCCTATAAAAATGTTATTTCCACCTTTCCGGTTTTACAAATTGCGGTCTTTGAGGAATCCGATCGACCCCTCGAGAACTCAAATTTTTATTACTTTCGAAATAGGAGTTCGGACACAGCGAAGCATTCAACTTGTCCTTTCTGATCCTGGCAAATAGGGATGGAATTGGGAGTTACCTTCCTGAAGGGTTGTTTTATGACCGGTGGTGACTGTCAGATCTCAACCTTAGTTACCACCTGCGCACTACTGTTATTCAATTTACATCGTACGATTCGCAGATCTCAAGATTACTGTAAAAGTCAGTTTTTACCAATTTTCTGTTCCTTCTTCGTTTCCAACAAATATAATTACTTTCAATTTAAGTTAATTTGCATAAAAGTTCCGAAACGATTTACTTGAACCTTATACAGAAATTATTTCCCATTTTAAAAATTCCGCTAATTTAACATCTTATCGTGCTGGCTAATCTATTACAACACGTCTAGTTACTCGTCTACTTGAAGTTTCCATCGCAATTCTAACTTTCTTTCAACTTAAGGATTTCTAAGCACATCACCTTCTACCACCCTTTTGTATTGGCACTGCATTCTTCGCTACACTTTGATCTCAAACCTCCTTAATTAATGCCTGCTGACCCCTTTAATTAGAAGGGATCAGGGCCTTAATGAAGGTAGGTTTTTCCAAAGGGGGGTTCGCTTTTTAATCTGCAGCCAAATGAAGCGTAATGAAGCAGCGGGTGGCGCCAAATTGAAGTAATTAATCTATTTTTAAAGGGATAATGAATTTTCTCTTGGCGATTGATGGCGTACGTGCCGGGAATCCATTTGCCGGAGGAGAGAAACCTTACTCTTCTCATCAACTCGGGACGTAGTTCGGAAATTGAATTAGCATTTACTTTCGCGATATGAATTCGAAGTGGATTTAAAGTTGGGCGATACTTAACCCGTTAGGTGTATGATTAGGGAGCAGTTGGTATTGAGTTAAAAAAATTAAATTATGATGGTTAACAATGTCTTTTTCTTATATTCACATCGCGACACTTGTTGATGCACGACAGTGAATTTAAGACTGGAAATTAAGAATTTAAGACAGTGAATTAAGACCGAGAAACAGAATAAGAAATGTGATTAGTGTAATTAAAAAATAAAAATGCAAAAATTGCAGATTATAGTAGAATGCTATATGAAAGATTTATCAAGTATAATTGATCAGGTTCCTACCTCTACAATTACGTTTACTTAATTATTACTGTATTTATAAATAACAAATATTTGCTGAACTAATAGTGAATACACTGGAGGCCTCGTTTTCGTCATAGTAAATAAATAAATGAAAACATATAAATTTTCACAAAGTTAGTAAATAGAACCAGATTGAGTGGTCTCTCCGAAACTTTCTCGCATAATCTCTAATAAACTTGTCATCCAGAGAACAGTTTACATGGCATTGGCGTGCAATAGTTGTGAAATACTAACTTTTGGCTTGAATTTAACATTTTTACTGAATCTATCGTGTCATCTTTGGCGCGTTTTTTGGCGATTAATTCCTGCCATTCGTTCATAGTATCCAAAAATCTTCTTTGTGTTTTAGACAAGTTTTTCTCGACTGATCGAAACAAAATCTGGTCACAAAATTGCACTTTCAAACATAAAGTCCCATACCGAATTTGATATATTTAGGTCTCTGCATTTTTACATTTTTTGAAAGTAGAGATTGACTGATGATCAGCCCCCTTGCTCGACTTGTTTCAAAATTTGATAGATGTCTACACCGTAGATGTTAAACTTGTGTGCCTAAATTTTATACATCTAGCTCTCTTCGCTTTGTAGTTATCATGTTAACTTATATTCGAATAGCCATTCTGACAGACTTCCTCTAAACGGATTTTACTCAAAATTTGATAGGAATCTGCAAATTTGGTGTAAAGGCTATGTACCAAATTTCAATGGTCTAGCTCAATCGTTTATGAGTTATCTTTGTTACAGATAGGCAATACAATTTTTTGACGATTATTATACTTTCTCTATACTAATTACACGAGAAAGGGCCATATTTTTAGTAATTGTATATTAAAACATTTTGGGGATGGAGATTAATTTGGAAAAATATTTAGGCTTATAGGATATAAATAATTTGATTTGTTGATTAACAAATTAATACATTTCCTTATGGTGTGAGAATTTTAAAAAAAAAATTCCGAACAATTTGAAGAGCACGCATGATAATCTACATCACTCCATGCAAAAACTGACGAATTTGACATTGTATATTACTTATTAAGGTTTTAGAAAGAATTAAATGGATAAAGTTTTGAAATGCAAAATTAAATCGTACCTACAATTTATTAGGACTTCAAAATGTGCACTGTATAATATCGCAAAATGCACGAATCTTCCATTATTGATGTAGTTGAAATATTCAAAAATTGTGAATAATTTTAAGCCCATTTTTTTTATATGAGTGAAAAAATGCGAGTAGTTAATTATGTTTTACAATGAAATTTATTATAACCACTGCAGAGGAATGAAAAAAAAAATTAAAGATTTGAATTTCTAGTCCAAAATATCGTGCATCGAAGTATTAAACAAGCAGGCATAATTTCAAAAATGTGTTTTTTGTTTTAGAATTAATAGGATCTAAAACTTAGAGATTCGTCAAAATGTCAATTTCGATTTTTCTTTAAACTTTTTATATACTTTCTACTTATATATGAGAAAGAAAAATCCTACAGGGCTTACAGTCTTTCCAACGGATAAATAAAAAGTAAGAATGTGTATAAAATTTGAATAATTTTATAAAAGCCATTACGGATTGCAGAATAATTACGGATTAAACAAAAGTTTCAGTTCAGTGTTTTGTGAAATTTTGAGTAAACCCTTCGCTTCAAAACCCCATCAAACCATTAGTCTGTTTTCTTCGAAATCTACTGTGAATAGCTGGACATTGTTGGCTTGATGCGTGTCACGTGAGTGTAAATTGTCTGCTTTGCAATGTTCAAAAAAAAAAAAAAAAAACCTTCATTAGCAGACGATAGATAATGGAAAAGCTATACTGTGAAAGCCGACTCTAGAATAAAACTACATTAGCAGATGATATATATTTCAAAAAAAAAAAAAAAGGGATAATTTGTTGCTTACGCATTTTGAGGCTTCAACAATTTGTTGCCTTCAAATCGCTTCAAAAACCTCAAGCCAAAACAACATCGTGTTCTCACATGATAAAAAATATAATGAAATATTTCATATTAGCCATTGTTATTAAGTAAAAATTATCTCTCAAATTTCTGATTTTTTTTAAATGACATAGTAAAAAACTGAAACGCATATGATGAATTTCCTAATTCTTGAAGACAAACATTTTTTCTTTTTTTACTTCTTATTTTCTCGTATACGTAGTATAGAGAAAGTATCATAATCGTCAAAAATCCGGGATTTTGACGACTTTTTACTTTTCAGACTTCCTCGAGTTCGAAAAACACATTTTTTGGGAAATGTCCGTCTGTCTGTGACAAAGATAACTCAAACAAACTTTGAGCAAATATTTGATATACAGTCTTCATACCAAATTTGCAATGTTATCAAATTTTGAGTAAATTCGGTTCAAAGGGAACCCGTCTTTTCGAATATAAGTTAACATGATAAGTCCAAAACAAAGAGAGCTAGATAGATGAAATTCTATATATAGATTTAACATCTATAGTGTAGACATTTATCAAATTTTGAACCATATCGAACAAGGAAATGTCCGGTTGTCGGTCTGTACTTTCAGAAACATGTAAGCTTGATAATTCAAAAATGTAATGACTTAAATACATCAAATTTGGTATGTAATTTTGTGACTACAATTGCATCTGTGTGTCAATTTTTTTCCCAGTCGGTTGAGAAAAAACGTGTCTAAAACACAAATTAGATTTTCTGGTACTATTAATCGTATGTCATGGATTAATCGCCAAATAACTCGCCATGGATAACATGATAGATTTAGTAAATAGGCTAAATTCATGCCAAAAACTAGTATTTCGGAACTATTGTACGCGAATGATATGTAAGGCGTTCTCTGGCATGACAGATTTGTTAGAGAGTATGCGAGAAAGTTTAGGGAAGACCACTTCCTTTGGTTTAAATGTATACTTTATTACAAGCAAACCATTGTCTTGATCAGTTGGACTAATTTAAATCTTCATTATGCAGATAAGAGTTCGAATAAAGATATACCTCTTTGAAATAAATTAATTTTTTATTCATAGTTATTCCATTCTAGTAGAAGACTGGATCACATTTGGGTAATACTGCTTCATGAGCTTCTACTTGAAACTGATCGTTTCTTACATTTGATCGCTTGAGGGCGTTGTAGTACGTAGGTGGGGCTTACATGATGACGTAGCATGAACTCAACTTATTCAACTAATTTTTAAAGCGATTTGTTTTATATCGAGAATAATTCCTTATTAGATTCAGTTGATCAAAGTGAAATGAATGAGCATTAAGAGAATAATAATAATAAAAATAATCAATAAAATACGATCTCCCGTTCATATTATCCACATTTTAAAAATTTTTCAAACATATTGCTTTTTACGGGTGTCTTTTATTGCTTCTTTATCGGGTGTGACGTAAGAATTACGTGATATTTGAAGAATCTACTTTAATAAATTAGGAGACGAACATATATCAAAATTTGCCAGATGGGCTGTTTTTGACTCCTTTATAACACCAAAATCAACAATGAAAAGAAATAATGTGTTCATTAACAATAATATTTATTAAAATGCTATTACATTTCTACAACTTTGATTGAAAATTATTTTTATGTATTTCTTACTACCCTCAAATGTAATTGCCTGTTTGAAGTTTAAAATCAACCGCAAACCCGTTAAAGGCACGCTATAGCAAATACCGCTGTATATAAAAGTAATTTTTTTTCAGAAAGCCTACTTTATTGCGTCAAACATATGAGATCATTATTAATAATAACTTCAACTGAACTGGACAGAATCTCAATATTTTACAAAATATAAGGACTGAAAAAAAAAGAAAAAAGAAAAGGAAACAAGGAGAAAGTGTTTGTGCTTTCATATGAAAGTATTAGCTGTAATGCTCTGTATATGTATAAAAAAAGTAATAGAAGCCATGCCTCAAGGTCGATTAAAAATCTCATTACCCACCCGATTCATAAAAACATGCAAAAAAGTAATTTTCTAAATCTCTCCTATTTTTTATAACTTTTTTTCTTTCCATTTTAAAGCTTTTAGCAAATACCCCCCCCCCCCCTTTCCTCCATTTCATCTTCTGGTGGTTAATCGAAGTAGGAACTTCTAAATCGATAAAATCTACAGTTCGTAATCTTTTTTTTTTTTTAAATCTTTTTCCCCTTTACCTTCTTTACATCTTTATTTTTTACCCTTTTTGAAGTGTATTTAACCCGTGATTCAAGTTTTGCGTGACAAGAGTTTCAAAATTTAAAATGATGTTCTTTTCTTTCTTTTTTTAAAGAAAAAAAAAGTAGAAAAAAAAAAGAACAGAAATTTATAAAATGCAGAAGGAAAATGTCTTGCATTTTTGATCATATATATGCATTCCCCAAAATCAATTTATTTCAACATTCTTAAATTACTCTTTTCTTCTTCGATGTAAGTAAGTAATTAAAAAAAAAAAAAAAAAAAAAAAGTGAAATGCATTTATTATATTTCAAGGGATACTTTTAGTTTACCGGAGCGGAATTTAATGTTCACTCGTATTAAGTTGAATTTGCATAATTTCTTCTGATTTTACTTTACTTTTTCACCTCATATCACTTTGAGGTTTATGCATAAAGTGTAATTTATAAGTTTGTTGTGTATGCAATGAATATTTAATTAGTTTTATAATTCACACGCATTTTTATCGGTGAATTTCCACCTCTGCTTTGCGTGAATTTTGGAAATCACAGCATGCAACGATGGTCAAAGATTCACGGAGAACTTAATTTGGTTGTGGATTTTTATGTTACCGGTTTATTTGGGAGAAAATCAAAATTATGGTTTCTGAAAACATAGTTTTTAAATAAATTTATGAAGAGAAAGCTGTTCATTTAAAACTTGCTGATATTTTCAGTATTGCTAGTGTGAAAATTATTTCCATATTTTTTTTACTAACGGAAAATTACCAATTTAATTAGTTGTCATAAAATCTTTATTACACTTGGCTTTTATTTCAGTATTTATGTGTAAATTTTAGAGAAGGATTCCACGCATTCACACATCAGTTGTTGAAAGCGTATTGGTGTAAACGTCTTATGCATGAAAGTAAAGATATATTTAATACTAGCTGATATATTCGGCGTTAACACCTTTACATGTAATATTTGAAATGTAAAATTTTTTTGTATAAAATATTATAATACATAGAATCATTTTAACATCTGGAAGGCTTATTGATTGAAATGAGAATATTAGTTGATTGAGCCAAACGATTTAAAAAAAAACGATAGCAGTTTTTTTTATAAGTTACTAATTATACATATAAATACTTAACATTTTATTTAAAATTATTGTAGTATAAAAAATAATGAAAGTTTTGAGATAATGAAAAACAAAAGCTACTTTTTTATTAATAAAAACATGAAAATAAACTCAATCAATAATTATTCGAAATATAAGTTGTTAATCGTCTGCTTTTCTTTTCTTTAAGTGTTTGTTCTTTCTGAATTTTGTTAATATGTTCAGGCAGATATTTAGCAAATGAATTCTTATTTTTCAATAATAAAAAAAATATTTGTTAAAAATTGTTTATGATATTAAATTTGAAAAAATTATTAAAAGGGAAAAAATTAATTTGACTATAATGAAATGTACATCTATAAAAAGCTATTTTTTAAAAAGGAAATTTAATATAGTAAATTAAATTTCCTATATTATAATAAAGTAGTAATTTTAAAAACGCCTTAACAGTTTTTTTAACCTAAGTTACTAATATTTATTATATAAGTAATTAAAATTTTATTTACAGTTATTCAAGTATAAAAAATTAAAGAACATTTTAAGATAATTACTTAAAAAGTTAATTTTTCGTTCATAAAAAACATGAAAATAAACTCAGTCAATAATTGTTCCTAATATAAATTGTTAACTGTCTGCTTTTAAACTTTTCTTTTATTGTTCTTTCTGAATTTTATTAATACTTTCGGGCAGATATTCCGCTCTTGAATTCTTGTTTTACAGCAATAAAAAGTATTTGTTAAAAATTGTTTATAAAATTCATTTTGAAAAAAATTTATTAAAATGGAACTAATTAATTTGACGGTAATGAAATGTGCATCTCGAAAAGCTATTTATTTTTAAAAAGAGATTTAATATAGCATGAAATAATTTTTATGAGATAATATTTTCAGAATATATCGCAGGAAAAAAGAAAATCTTGTTGAAAAATATTTAAAAGATAATATCTGGAAATGAAATTGAAATAAAGCAAAGCATGCCTAGCAACAAAGTCTGCAAAATATTCTTATCTGAGTATCACTGGATCTATTTAATTATTCGCTAAATTTTGTAAATATAGCAAAAATTGAAGCAAAAAAAAACAGCACGGAAATGAAATAGATGTAATTGAAATAGCAAAATTTTGAATTTTAAGATGGTATAAAATATTTCCTATGGAACAATTTGCTTCGACGTTAAAAAAATGGCAAAATTTCGATTAATTTCAAATTATTTGAATATTCAATTGACTTTTATGCTTTGAAAAGTTGACTATATTCTTTCTCTTTTCTAAGAAAATCAATGTAAAATTTAGCTAAATCCAGCGCATTTGTTTAGGAGAAGATATTGAACATGTGTGCAGACAAAAATAACTACAATGACATTCATTTATATTAAAATTGGCATTCCATGGAATCCCAACTCGCTTGTGAAAAAATGCATTTTAAGTATCATTAAGTACTTTTAATGCAAAATATTTTTATATATACTATTATAATGAATAAAATGTTTCTATCGTATGCAATCTTATTTTATTCTACATAAGAGAATATGTCGCGCAAAAAGAATTTGATACCTCGATGTTTCTCGAAAAATTAGAGTACCTCAAATTATTTTTTAAAGCAGCAGAAAACATTTTTCCATAAGTTATTAATGATAAATTATTTAGTTGATGATTGCAAATTATAATTTAAAATATCTTTACGTGGAACAGGAAAGTAGCCATTTACAATAGAGAATTTCAGTATTAAAATCCATTTAGTTTAAAGCAGCTATAAAGATATTTTAAATCAATTTTTATGTATCATAAAACATCAAAATAATTTTCTATTTCTAGAAATATTTTAATTTAAAATAAATCTTATTTAAATTAATAACTTTTTTGTTTTAGCTATTTTAAATTCAGTTTAATAAATAAATCTTAAGCGCCTCCATGTTATTTGCTTGTGCAATACTGCGCATAGGCAAGGGTACATAGTTTCTATTTAATGAACACTTACATGACATTGGCGGAAAATAATTATACAATATCAACTTCTGGCGTGAATTTAGCGTTTTTACTGAATCTGTTGTGACCTCTTTAGCAATTAACAACTGTTCCAAAAATCGAATTTATATTTTAGGCATCTTTTTCTCAACCGATTAAAACAAAAATTTAACACAAAACTGCATTTGTAGTCACAAAATTCGATACCAAATTTCATATATTTAAGTCACTGCGTTTTTACTTATCATGTTTACATGTGGCGTTCATACGAAATAATATGGTTTAGTGAAGGTACCAACTTGATGCTTAAGAATATTTTTTTAAAAAGAAATCATGACCATTAAGTTATTCTTAGGAGACTATAAGCAAGCAAAGACGACAATAAAAAAATATTAACCTCTGCTGCGTTACATAATGATTGTCAAGGAAACATGATTAATAATGTCTTTATAAATTTTTATTTAGTGTTAATTGTTTCATGTTTATAAAGATGAAATTTTGCACTCATTTCCTGATGAGATGGAATTTTAATTTTCACATTTTCTATTCTCAATGATAAATTCTAATTTAGATCCAACTTTTTCCCTCATCGGTTGGCATCTCAGATTTTTAGGTGAGAAGCTTCCGGCAAGGTGGTTTGTTCTTGTCCCCAGAGAGGGTACAGAAATGGTTGGGGTAGGCTACCTCCTACTGATGATAGAATGTGCTTCCCACGGAAAGGGTTGTGCAGTGGCCGGTGATGACTCTTAGACTCAACCTTAGCTCCCGCCATTGCTGTCACGTCGGACCGGTCATTTAGATTTAATCTGAGTGCCTTAGTGGCGGGTCGGATTAGCCATTTGAGGTTGGATCCCGCTTTATTAAATATTATCATCTCCTATGTTTCCACTACTTTATTATCCTTCATTTATGTTTCCGTTTTTAGTGTTTTCTCGCTTTTTACAACACCTTTTAACTGTGTTCTTACATTAAATGTTAGTTAATGAGTTCCTGACTTATTTAAAATTTGAATTTTCATTATCTAATTATCAGTTAATAGAATAATTAAATTGAATTTTAAAGGTCAGTTAAATTACTTGAAATCGATTATTTTATTTTCATTCACTGACGTCAGCAAACAATGAATGCGGAAAAGTTATTAAACAATTTCTTGAAAGATGTTCGAAATATAGTTATATTTTTAAATATTTGCATAATGAAAATTGAAAAAAATATTTATGAAACCAAAATACACCAGTTAAATGTTTAAAGTGTTTTAAAAATTGGAAAAAAAGGTCCCTTTTTGTCTAAAAAAGAGGTATAAAGCAAAAATCTTCTAGTTTAGAGGTTTATCAAATGATTTGCTGAAAATATCTCAAATAGCTAAATAAATATATTATCTCCTTCCTGAATTAAAGAATAAGACGCATTTTTATCCATTTTTTGAATACTGGGGTTCGAGTGATATTCAACTCGAAATTTTAAATTTCTTTTCACACTGTGAAGCACTAGAACAATTATAAAATATTTCTAAATGAATAGATTACTTAACCTACAGTTCAAGAACTGCAAAACCTATTGAGTAATTTTTATGCCAAATTTTAACAAATAATTTGCATTAGATTTTAATTTAGGGTTTTTTCTAAGAAAATTCTATCATATTCTATATTTGAGAGAATAACACCCGAAGATGTAAAATGGCATTAAAACGTATGTAAATGCACATATAAAAATAAATGTAACTTCCCGAAAAATGGATTTAGAAACTAAGTTCTACCGGTTTATAAAGAAACATATTCAAATATTAGAAATGTTAAATTAAAAAATTCATAATTTCTAAAAAAAATCGTCTTTTTAACGTAATCACATATTGATTTCAGGAAATTACATAATATATAACTTCACGATTTTTCTAATATATTTTTTCCAAAAAGAAAAAAAATATATATACAGAGAAATAAAAATATATCTACTGTTTCATACATTAATAAAATAATGTTTCTAAAAATGGATTTTAATAAAAAGAAATTCAATTTACTTCATAATAAATTTAGAAAAAAGAGTTGATGCTGTAAATAATTATTTTAATTCAAAAATAATATTATAATATTATTAATATATAATATTATTTTAATTAAAAAATAATACAAATTATTTCTAAATATTTTAGAAGTATTTTCATTAACTTAGGAAAGCAAATTTAAAGACATTGCAACATGTATTTGAAAAGTTCAAACCTATCAATACATAAAATGATTTTTGATAATTTCAATGCCAACAAACAATAGGAATTGAAAGAGAAGATATGATAATTTCATTTAATAAATTGGATTAAGACGGAACTTTCAAAACTGAAAGCTTGATAAATAGTAATTTGCAACCACTTATTATCATAAGTACTTTGGCATGTTTCTGCCAATTAGAAAAGCATTCCTCTCAATTAGCAATAACAGGGCTTCGCTCATTCAGGATAAAGTAGGCTTAACGAATAAATTTGAGATATTTTTCAGGTGAATTTCGGGTTTTGCACCCGTATCATATGATGTAACAAATACATTAAATATGATGTATATCTTGACGTATGTGATTAGTTAAAATAACGGTTTCTCATCTTTTTGCTTTCTCGTGTGCGTAATATAGAGAAAGTATAGTAATAGTTAAAACATTCGAATTCGAGATATTGACAGATTTCCACGTTTTAAATCTTTCTCGGTTCGAAAAACACATTTTTGGAAAAGTCCACCTGCCTGTCTGTGGCAAGGATAACTCAAAATTGCTTTGAGCTACATGGATGGAATTTGGTATACTGTCTTTATACCAAATTTGTAGATTTGTATCAAATTATTAGAAAAATTCTCTCAGAGGAAATCTGTCTGTCCAATTGTCCGAATACAATTTAGCACGATAAGTACAAAATGAAAAGAGAGAGATAGACAAAATTTGATACACAGAAATTAATATCTATAGTCTAGACACTTTGAGTCAATTTTGAGTCAAATCCAAGAAGGGACAGATTTTGTAATTACAAGAGTAGTTTTGTGTCAAATTTTTGCTTTAATCGGTAGAGCAAAAACTTATTTGAAACAAAAATTCAATTTTGATACTATTAACTATATGCCAAGGCGTAACCGCCAAATAACTCGCCAAGGGTGGCACGATAGATTCAGTAAAAAGGCTTCATTCACATCAAAGGTTAATATTTCTTAATTTCTGTACGCCAATGCCATGCAAGGTGTTCTCTGGGATTAGAGTATATGTGAGAAAGTTTTTAGGAGATCACTCCTGCTGGTTTCATACGGATTATCTTTGCTGAATGTCCTTGGTGAAAGGCAGATCAAGCCTCCCCCAATCACATTCTTAAATGCTTAAATTTTACTACATTTGAGATTTTAAGGAATTCGCTATTATTTCTGGACTGTTTAGAGATCCTTGGTTTTATGGAGCTGCGCTATACCACCTGGGATCAGAAACAATAACAACAACATGAACACAGAAGGGAGAAAGTATGGCATTTACGGGCAAAATATGACCTTGACTTTGAATTAATTTCCTTTTTAAACCTCCCGACTCCGACACACTGTTATTATTTTTCCGTATACGAAGTATATAAAAAGAAAGTAATCTGATTACCAAAAAAATGCGCACTTGAGATTTTGACGACCTCCAGATTTCAGATCTTGAGTCAAATACATATTTCTGGAATTAAGTCTGTTTGTCTACCGTTTTGTGAACAAAATAGCTCTTAAATGCTTTGAGATAGACCGATGAAGTTTAATATAGGTCTTTATACCAAATTTGTATATTTCTGCCAATTTTTCTTTCACAAAATCCATACTAAGACAATTAAAATCGTGCCGTTTTTTTAATACTCCTTTTATGGCAAAAACAGTTCTTTTTATACCCGGCAGATGGCAGCATGTTAAATTTGTAAACCAATTCATATATGAGAATCTTTTTAAATATTTCCACAACTATTCAATGGAGGAATTAAAATTGTATTATTTTTTCTTTTCACTTAGTTATTAGGAAAATAATTTACATCATATTATTATCGTTTATCTCTCGAAAAATTTACGTATATGATGTGATAAAGATAATTTATACCATTTAATTTTCATACAGTTCATACAATGTATTCATAAAATATTAATCTATGTATATAATTTCAATCCCACATACATATAATTGCTATTCTTATTACACCACAATAGCAAATGAGACCTAAAATAGTGCAGATATTTATAAAAATTATTAGAACGAAAATTATCATTTTCATGTTCGATATCATAATATTGTCTTACTCTTACATCGTAAGATTTTAAAATAATGCAGATAAAATTGTTTTGATATTACGAATAAATAATAATTTGATTAATATGTACATTAATTAGGAAAGAGCATTAGTTTCAAAAATTAAAACAATATAATTTTCAAAACAATTTACAGTGGTTTTCTAAAACATGTGTGTGTCTAAATGATTGCGAATACATTCATTAAACGGCTAGAAAATAAATATTAGCTATTACTTCAAAGAAAGCTTAAATTTTTTTAGTCTTTAAAAATGAATTTTCAAAATATATGTTTGGTATAACAGAACACTTTTCATTATATGTTGGTTTTGCTAATGGAAGCAGCAGGAGGGGTCACCCCGTAACTTTCTCGCATATTGTCTAATAAAAGTGTTATCTCCCTTCCTGAGCATAAAATATGGACCTTGGACAAGACCGTGACCGTTAGGAGGGCTCATATTTTTATTTTCAAAGTATCGCACACGAGAACTGTGAGCTTTATTATACAGTAAAGAAGGCTTGCCCTTGTAAATCAACCGCATATAACTGGAGTTGCGAAAGACCTATTAGAAATCAATCACTGTTTTTTATTTATTTATTGCAGGTTTGCAATTGATACAGAAGTACAACGTCCTCTCCCCCAAAATATATACTGTACGTCTTATTTTCGACATATTGTTGCTAAAATTTTAAACAAAACTACAGTTGCAATCAGAAAATCATATACGAAATTTCATTTTTTTAAGTCATTTAGTTTATGAGTCAGGCCGGGATAGCCTGGTTGGTATGGCGTTGGATTCTTGTCCCTTCGGTTGCGAGTTCGAACCCCATCGGCTGAAGACTCCCCATGTGTGGTGGCTGGCGAACGCATAAATCTGTCATGGTCACAAAGTCCTGCATGTCGAGAGTAATACCGCTGGGGTTACTGGTTCAGGGGTGATCGTTCTCTGATTCAGGTCTAAATTATGATCTATGATTGAGTGAATGAAATGCATGAATGAAGTCCGCCCCGTAAAAAGGGTTGCGACACGTGTGTAGCTAAGTTGTTCTCTTGGCTCTAGATGACGCTACTGAAAAAACAAGAGACGTGCCCTTGGCTTAATCCACAAATAACTTCTTAAAGACAGTGGGCTTGTCTAGGATAAACGCCATAAGAAACAACAGTTTATGAGTTATTGCATTTGCGAGCACGCGAAAGTATAGATCAATAGAAGGTCTAACGAATTTAGCTTCACATATGATATGGATCTGCATTTAAACAAACCGAAACTTATCTATTTCTTTTTATTTTGTAGTTTACGTATTCACTTACACTAGAACAGCCGAACAGACAAACAGAACAGATAGACTTCTTTTGGATGGATTTCATAGGAATTTGCAAATTTATTGTAAAGATTATAGACAGAATCGGTTCAAAATTTGAAAATGATGCACATTTTAGATGCGAATTTCTGATGCTAAGGTACCTGTATAGGTACCACAGGTACCTTAGCATAAGATAATTCACAGATACCTTAGCTAACAGATAATTCAAAAACCTGTACAGGTTTTTGAATTATCGCGTTTACATGTATGGAAAAGTACAGACCGAAAGACGATCCACCTCTCGATGGATTGAGTTCCAAATTGGAAATATGTCTACACTTTATACGCCAAACCTGTACACCCAATTTTAATCAATCTAACGCTTTACATTTTGTGGTTATCATCTTTACTTGTGTTTAGACTGTTGGAAACACAGACTTCGTCTGAATGGATTTCGTACAAAATTAAATAGAAGTCTGTAAATTTGGTTAAAGACGGTATGCCAAATTTCATATAAAAGACCATGAACTAAATGAGTTATTGTGTTTGCAGATATAAAGATTGATAGACATAGCGATAGACAGACATAATTCCAAAGTTTTTTTTGTCAGACTTGGGAGTCTGGAAAGTAAAGATTCTCTAAAATTTCGAGTTGAAACTTTTTGATAATATTTTTTGATAAACTTTTAGAATATTTTCTTTTTGTGCACTTCGTATACCAGAAAGTTAAAAGGAGAGTAATGAAAAAACTATAATTACTAAAATGAAATTCCTAATTGTCGCGAATCAGCATTCTATTCGTGGGGAACTGTTAATTCGCCGAATTCAGTTGTGGCTCACCAGTTCAAAAAAGAAAAATTCTGCAAAATGTATTTCTCAAGATAATAGAATTTTTATAACTTAATTTTACTACCAAATATCTAGAAATTTCTGATTACACACACACACACACACACACACACACACACACACACACACACACACACACACACACACACACACACACACACACACACACACACACACACACACACACACACCGTAGGGATATCTTACTAATAATACTTCCCATTCTACGAATGAGATGTTTTACTTATTCAGTTTAGAATCCATAGAAGGATTCAACTGCTTATGAATACAAGTTATGCATTGAATCGCGTCATCCTAGAGTGATTTAATGTTAATTTTCAGTCTTGAGAAGCGATATTTTAAACCTTTGCACTCTGAAAAGTAGTTAGATACATAACTGTATAGAGTGAGATTTTTTTAAAAATTATCTTTATCGCATAGATATCGAAAGATAAATAAAGTGCTAGAGAATATTAATTTTAGAACTTTATCTGTAAATTCGTCTACTATTTTATTAGTTCTTTTTGAAATTTTCTTGAGTAAACGAATTTATTACTTAAGATAAGAAAGCGAATATGATTTACCAGGTTTTAAAGCAAAACTGCTACATGCTATTGCGACTATAGTGAAATCTTTGAAAGCAAAGAAATAAACAAAAGTTGGACTAGGCTTCATGCGGCCACATAAATAATCAGATAATTTCAAGTTTATTTGAATATGAAAAATGAGTCCATTTGTTTATACAGTTTATGTTCTTAAGAATAGAGCTTTCTGAACAAACTCTTTGGGAGATGGCCAAAATCAAACATTTGATAAATAGTTGCTGCCAATCTTTTAAATGGTAAATAGTTGAGAATTATAGGACAATAGGAAATAGGGCAAGACAAAATAGATTTAGAAACTGGAATAGTAATTTATCACGAAAGAAATGTTCAGTTGTCTAAAATAAAAAAAACATCTGCTCTTGACTTTTTCCTGAACTTTTACGCGCAAACAAACGAATCAGTTTTGGTAGATCAAAATATTTATTTAAATTACTTTTCCCACTCAGGATTGGTCAGTGATATTTTTTTGATTGATTGTTTGATTTTGATATTTTCGGAAATAGCTTCGAGAATTATTTTTAAACCCTTTTAACCCTATAAAGCAAAATCAATTTAAAGCATAAACATTGGTAAAATTCGTTTTAATATGTTAGAAAAATTAAAATTATGGCGATTTAGAATACAAATACATTGCTGAAAATAATTAAAAAAAAAACAAGATTAATAGAAAAATAGGTAGTAAATCGTATCAATTCAAAATTCATATCTGCTTTCGAAGTTTATTAGATCTTAAGAATGGTACCCTGCTTGCTTTGACTTATGCACGCAATCCGAGTTTCAAAGATAAGTAACACGCCATATTGTAAAATATTGTATAACAATACTGAACAGTATTGTGTTTTACTACTGAAAATATAAAAAACTACTACTGAAAACTACTAATATTACTATTTACTACTGAAAATATAAGACCTATTATATTGATTAATATTGGGTGCCGAAATAAAACTGTATAGTTTTCCGGTAAACGCCAAAGCAGTTTTCCAGTACCATGTAAATTTTCAAAATTATTTCCAATTATTTATTTGAATATAAAAAATATTAAACGTTTAATGAAATTCTAGATTATTTTTTAAAACTAAATTTGCATAATGCCTTTTTGTATTTACTTTGAGATTAGAACTACAGAAAATTTTAATTTGCAATCAGCGTCTTATGAGCACGAGTAGCATTTAGGGTAATAGTATGTTTGATTGGATAAACATGTACTCTTACATTCAATTGTAAAAGTGCATTTTAAGACCAACAGGAAAAGATTCCACTCGTTAATAAGTTTTGCTATTAGGATAAATTATGGAATTGAGGTAGAAAGTAATAGTTTTTAAATATATGGGAGATTAAAAAATTATTATTCCATTTTTTAATTTATGAAAATTAAAAAAATTAATACTATTGAAAAGGTTTTCTCTAAAAAAGGGATTCTCTAAAGTTTTCTCAGGTAGGTAAAAGTTCTTCAAACAGGGTTCTCTCTAAAGAGAGAGAGAAAAAAAAAGCAAGGATAAAACAAAATAAACAAATAATAAAAAAAACCAGGATTGATTATCAGAATTCGTGAAAATTTGTTTAAATATAATAATTTTGAAATACTCTAATTATAGATAGTTAAATAAAGAATTTTTCAAAATTAATTTTTTTTATATACTTGTGGATGTAATATTTTTTTTATTTTACTTCGTTTAATTTCCTTTATTTATTTTTCTTTCATTTCTAACACTGATTTATTTTATTTTCAACTAGCCGCCTTTGGCGACCAGCCGGTTCGCCAATATTACCGCTCGCTACAATTTTCAATTAAATATTTTAAGTAACTGGTCTCGTAAAGGATTCTCAAACAAAACATTTTTAATCTTCAAATTTTGATAGTCATACCAAACTTATACTGTTTAGATCGTTTCGTTCAATTTAGTATATATATTTTGCTAATTTGTTGCCATTTCCGGTAAAACTTCAACTTTAATTTAAAATGTAAATGACGAAATTGCAATTAATATTAAGATATTTTTTAATAAAACCAAGCGCTTTATTTTATTTATCATCTTTATTGTTATTTATTAATTATTATTATTATTATTGAATATGAGTATTGCAAACAGAATCGCTCGGTGTTTAAGTCTTATGTTAACTACAAAATATTTTTCATAGTTTATGTAATATCTCAAACAATAATTCAACAAAAATTTCTGAGATTCAGTATAAAATTCAGTTTTTAGTTTTACTTTCAAAAGGATTGAAATGAAATCAATAATAATATTTTGTTCCTGCTTATAAATATATTTCAAAAATTATAAAGTCTAAATTTAATGCAGTAAGGTATAATATTCTGATAAATATTCTGGACACACCAAATTTTAAATAAATGAATGAATGTTTCTATTTTCCACGATCAACTAAGACTTATTTATGAAGTTTTAAATGTGAAAAATTTAGAAACACTCACCATTTTCATAATCTTAGGCCAATTTATCTTGAGAAACCTGCGCGCTGATTGGCGTATTTTCTTTGAATCGATCGATGGAAAATCTAAAATTATCCTTTTTTTATTAAATAGTGATATTCAAATCTTCATAAATCAGTCAGTTTAAGTGATTGGAAATTAACTCTTAAAAGTCAGTGATTTAGTTGATTGGAAATTAATTCTATGACCACCATAAAATCTGTGCTTTGTCTTGTGGTGTATGCATTCTCCTTAATATCCGCTCGAATAAAACATCACATACAAAAGTACTACATAGAACAAACACATCAAAAGTAAACATAACATTTCAATAGTTGCCAAATACAAAAGAGAAAAATTGAATTAATAAGCAGACGATATTTAGAAAAGTACAGACATTTAGACTGGAAAATGAAATTATCTAAAATTAAAAACACGCGCAGACGATATTTACAAAAGTAAATATTCAAACCTGAAAAGGAAAATATATGAGTTATTCCATCAACAAATGCCATAAGTTTGTTTATATCTTCATTATTTTATGAGTCATTAAATATCAAAAGGGATCCGGGACTGAATAAACACCCTGTATAGAGAGTGTAAAAGATCATAAAATAATTTTTCTTGAATTTATTTTTTAGAAAAAATAATATTTCATATTTGTTTCATTTTCTACAGACACGTGCCGAAAATTATATTTTTGCAGATTTCATTTCCAAAAAGATTTAATTTATTTTCAGTTAGAGCTTTAATCAATGTGATGGCAACACTTTGAAAAAAGCTATTTTTTTCCCATGTATGCGAAACGTGCTTAATCTTAATTTTTATTTTTGACGAAAAAAATTATTGAAAAACATGGTTAAAATATTTATTTAAAAATTCATTAAAAATATAAATTTAATTTTAAGATTAAAACAGTAGTATCATTTAAAAGATAAATTTTTGATCTTTTACTTCATATAAAAATCTTTTTTGTGCGGTAATATTTTCGGCAGTTATAGCAGAAACACGTCCAAATTTCGCTTAATTTTTAAATAAATAAAATTTTAGTTAAAAATTCGAAAAAATAACACCCAGGTGCACATTCCCGGCCTCCAAGGTATACGCGTGCCAAATGTGGTAGCTGTAGGTTGAATGGTCTGGCCTGTAGAGCGCCAACACACACATACACACACACACACACATTGAGCTTTATTATAAGTATAGATAATTAACGAGCGAACACGGACAATGATTGGATATTTTATCAAGAAGACTGTGGATGTTCGCATTAAAAGTATAACTCTCCAAAATGTTTTCAAATGTAGAATTCATTTTTAGGTATACATCTTTCGTGTTTGTAAAGTGTGAGTTTTTAATTTTTATACATTTTTATTTTACCTTATGTGTATTAAGATCGTAAATACTGAAAATTGTTGATTCATTCACTTCTTCATTTGCTAGATGTTTGGAATTTCATACAGTTGTCTACTCTTAGTGATAATACATAATTGTATTATTTTCAGAATTTAGCTATCAATTAATAAAATTTTGATACCATTCTGGAGGCGCCATCTAGAAGTGAATATTGGAAATAATATGTCAAAGATAATAAAAAAAAGAATAAAATTAATTCCGCGATTATTTTACAAAAAGGAAAGTACTTAAAGAATGTTTATATATATTTATTATTTGAAGACTCATTTGAATTTTTTTCTCTGATAATTCAAGAAACAAATGAAAATACGAGTTTTCCCACTTATTTACATTTCTATAAAAATATTAAAAAAATCCATTGAACATGATAATTTACAATATCATCGAATCTGAAGATTAAAATTCTCAATATTACAATTTCACAAAACCTCAACTTTACAATGTACATTTCTTCATTATATCTGATGCCATATTCATATTATACATCAAATACTGAGTTTCCATCTCGATGCTTTTCACGGCTGTGCGGACAATTCCTTTTAAAAATAGCCCGACTTAGAGAAATGTTTCTGGAGTTCCGAAATGAGATGTCATGATTCCTCGCAAAAGGAATGCATCAAAGGGAAAAATATCTCTTTTCATCTCGAATACTTGACAGTACCTTAGAAGGCTTCTTCGATGCACCGCCACGCCCATATTGAGAAATAGTCTTTCCGGCAAAAATAGATATCGGACGATGTCTCACCTGCCATACTTTGTGAAAACTACTCTCTCTTTTTCTGGGAGATATCCAGATTTACTTACCAAATAAATCGATTGGTCCAAGTTTTGTGAATTGTGAGTGGTGGCAATTGTGATAGGAAGAATTGAAGGAAATTGTCGTTTCATTGATTTGGTATTATGTGTAAATTCATTTTGTTTGTTGTCAATAATTTATTTTACCTCAAAAGTCTGGATTATTTCCCTTCCTTCTTTTTAAATGCTTATTTATTTTTTTGAGAAATTGATTGAAATATTTATTAATTCTTCAGCGATTAAAATATAGCATTCATAAGAAATAGTGTAACACTGATGCTCATTAAAGCCATCATCCATGAAAATTATATGTTTCATCTATATTTAAAAAAGCAGGAGTAGTCTCCCCAAAACGTTCTCGCATACTCTGTAATAAAGATGTTATACAAGAAAACGCTTTATATGACATTGACGTACAATAGTTAAGATTGGTTTGGTTTGGTTATATTAACGTGCCGTTTGAAGCAACACTAGGACTATGTTGTGACGAACCTCGTAATTTTGAACCATGGTCAGATGACGAGGACGACACCTGAGCTGGTACCCCCCTCTCCACACCACACCACACCAGCGGGAGGACTTTTGGTCATGACGGATTTAACGTGCAACAGACCTCCTTACACGATGGTTCTTCGGTGGAATCGAGTCACGAACCTGAAACCCTCCGGTTCCGAAGCCGAGACCAGGCCACCGCTGCCCTACAATAGTTACGAAGTATTAACTTTTAGCGTTAATTTAGCATTTTTACTGAGTCTATAGCATAATTCTTGGCGAGTTTTTTGACATTTTATTCCTGGCATGCTGTTATCCTAATATCGAATTTGTGTTTTAGACGCGTTTTAACTAACCGATTGAAACAAAAATTTGACACAAAATTACACTTGTAGTCATAAAATGCCACACCAAATTTGATATATTTAAGTCATTACGTTTTTGAGTTATAGCTTTTATATATTTCTGAAAGTACAGACCAACAGACTGTCAGCTACTTGTTGTATTTTACTCAACATTTGATAGGTGTCTAAACCCTAATTGTTAAATCTGCGTACCGAATTTAATCTAGCTCTCTTTATTTTGAAGTTATTGGGTAAACTTATATTCTAAGAACCGGATTAAAATTGCTGATCCTCTCTTCTAATACTGCTATCTTTTTTAATTATATTTTTGAAATGTTTATTTTAAACACTTCATATTAATTTAAAACAAGAACGATCAAAGTACATTTATTCAATAATTTTTAATTAATTATTTTCTTGATTGATGAACGGCTGATCCAATATAAACTTTTTTGTACGAATGTTTTTTTAAAATCTGTTAGAAATTAAAGACTGCACACCAGATTTCATATATCTATCTCAAAGCGTTTTTCGATTTATCTTTGTCAGAGACAGCAGACAGATAGACCTTATCCTAAAAATCTGTTTTTTGAACACTGGGAGGTCTAAAATCATAGAGCTGAGATACTGATAGAGGGAGTGCAACCCTACTTTGGTGTAGGACAAGATAAAATCACGTGACTTGTGGACAGAATTTGTGTTCACTGTAACCGCACTCTCCGTTTCCCATTATATTTTTTCTTTCGAAATTATTTCAAAATAATTTAGCAGTTTTAATTAATATCTTTTTCATTTTTTATGCAAAAATAAATATTATTCAGAATATTCAAGGGGGAAAAAAAGACTTGGGTCACTTTTATAATCTGCCTTTATTATAAAAAGTTTTTTTTTATCTGTATGAGATAAGGATAAAAGTATTTGAACATGTAATGTAAAATTAAAAGATGTTTTCAGGTAAAGAAAAGAAATGAAATGCTTTCTTAAAGAAGAAAAATACTCACTTTTAATTAATGCACAAAAACAAAGTAAAAAAGTAAACATAATTTAAATCAACAAACTCGACTACTGATGTAAAAAAGAAAACATTATTTTCGAAACCAATTTGCTTAGTTTTCAAAGAATGAATATATATAAATGAAAACCGACCGGACCCAATGCCAGGAAGCAAAATGTTGCTCGGTAGTTTTTGAGTATGCCAAGATTTGCGATATGGCGCCTGAAAAAAGGCCAGATTTCTCCCAAGTCACATGGCTCATGTTGCGTACACTTGTTTAGACTAGAAACAAGAGACTAGCTTCCTCCATTTATATATCAGCTCTATGTCTAAAACATACCGAGTTCCGAATTTTTGATGATTATAATACTTCCTCTATATTAGGTATTCGAGAAATTAAAAAAGAAATTTTGCAGAAAGAGTTTTGTGCGTATGTGTTTACAACATCCGTATAAATTTATCGCAATGAAACTTTGCACACTAGAAGTCGTCCATGGTAGAATTGAAACGCAGAAAGTTTTTCATTTAATGTTTTGCTATTTTGGAATGATTTTCATACATTTTTGTCTGTAATATCGTTCCAAATAAGTATCAGAGTACCATTGAAGAGAAAAAAAAGTTGCCACTCTTAAAACTTCGATTTCAGTTTTGACATAATCGACTGAATTTTGGAAATTTTTTAAATGTTAACAATTTTGATAATTGAAATTAAAATTACTTCTTCCTAAATTCTAATTCTGTTATCTTTTACTAACTTTTTTTTTGAAATGATTATTTAAACACTTCGTTTCAATTCAAAACAAGAACGATCAAAGTAAACTTATTCACCGTTTTTTAATCCATTATTCCTTTGATGAATTCGAAAATTTTCTCGGTGGATGAACCATTGAACACATTTTATTTTTTCACTGATTTGGCAAAATGCCAAGGATTTCGCAAGGATCCGGATTAGGAAATTTAAAATCATGAAAATTATTTTAATATAATTTAAATTATAAAAACATCGTTTGAAAGACACTAATTAATTCCATTGTTCTTCGCTCTTTTCTTTAGCGTGTCTTCATGTCCAGTTGTTTGCTTTGTTTTTTGTAGTTCGCCTGGTGAAAATTAAGCTACATAAATGCGCAAAATCAATATTGTGTTTTTGTTATTTTTAATAACTTTATTTCATGTTATTATGGTTTGATTTTGCTAACTTTTATTGTATCAGGGTTTGAAAATTTATTAATAAAAATAAAAGGCTTTTAAAATCATGCTTTTATTTGTTTTTTAAAAATCAAGAAATAATTAAATTGTGGATTGCTAATTATGTAGTTAATGCATATTGCTTTAAAAGAGAAATTCTAAATATTTTTAATTTTTAATCTCATTTATAATATAATTTTAAATTTTATTGACATTTAGGAATTTTCGTTCTTATGATATTCAATATGGCTTACTTTTCTGATAGTACCATATTCAACAACAACACTAAAAGACTTTGTATTGATTTCTAGATTCCTTAATAAAAAATCAATTTCTACTTCTTAGAATTATTATAAATTCGTGGTTTTTTTTTAACATTTGGATTGTTAATAAATTTTCTAATTTATTTCTTCATATTGCAAAATCTTTTATTCAAATCTTTTTGAAATTCAATGCCATTTCATGTGAAATTAAAAATTAATTAAAATTTATAATTTAGCTGGAATTTCAATTCTGGAGATAATAAAATGCTATATTATACAACTATACAAAAAATTTTGAGTTGTTAAAGAAATGAGTGAAACATTGAGAACAAAAATTCATATTTACACCCATGAAAAATGTGAATTTGTATAAAAGTATATGGACCATTTCAATGAATTAATTCATTTTTAGGGTACAAGTTTATATTTTTATATTTCATCATAGAATAACTACACCCGTATACCTTAAATAATTAATTAATATTGACTAGTTTTTATGATAAAAATTTTTTTTTCAAGATTTTGATTTCAAACAGAATATACTTTTGTGAAGAACTTTTAATTTAATAATTAACAGAATAATTTTTAAAACCAAGATGAAAACATTTTAAATTTTTTTTTCTATATTCTTTAAACTCATGTCTACATATTTATGAAATTATTGCTGAAAGATAATTTAAAATAAACTTAAAGTCACATTAAGCTTGTAGAAATGAATTAATGAAATAGCATAATTAAGTAAAACCACGAATAGAAAATCGAAATTTTAATGAACTTATTAAAATCCACACACAAAAAAATTCTGGTATTCATTCAAAATTTCATTCGAAAAATTATTAATTTAAAGAATTTTTGCTCAATTTCTGGTTATTTTAAACCTATTTTAAGATTAAGGATTATTTAAGGAAAAATGCTTGGCGATCTAAACTTTCTTTTTATCTTTTGAAATTCAGAATATAAAAGAAGTCAGCATTCAAAGAATTATCTATGGTTAGTGTCAAAAATCCGTGAAAAAGTATAAATTAAAAAAAACACTTGTTTGAACTATTATTTTATGTATTGATACATACAAACTTTAAATGCCTTTTCTTTCAAGTTTTCCGTATTATATCCCTAATATATTATTACTCATTTATCTAAAAAATTAACTCCTAATTATTCATAATTAATTACAAAATAGCGGAAAAAGAACATATATCAACATGAAAATGTTTTTGATTATTTTTTATTTATAGTAAGGTAATATTCTATACAATTATAAATTAATAAACAGTGAATTCAGTGCTTATAAGTTGTTTGGTTCATAGGTTCATAGTCATTTGCTTTCAAATTAAAACATCTTTTTTTAAATCTGAATTTGAAGTTCTTTTTATCTGAAATAAGGTTTCTAAGCACGATTTTTATCACGAAGGACCACTGACAACCTGCAGTTTACTCAATTAAGCTCTTTTCCTATATTTAGAACAGTCCTCAAAAAGTCAGAAAAAATACCTATGTTTCAAAAATAATGAATTCACTCAACGTCTATACAATGAGCAGTTTTCTTAAAAGACAATCCAAATAATTTTTTCACCATTTATCAATTTATCGCATCACATTCTGTCAACAAATTTCTCTGCTGAATGTTACCAAATCCATTAATGACCCATTTTTTGTTCCGCGCCTTTCCAGTTCAATCGAAGCAAATGAATGCGATATTCGGAGGGAGTTGACGATGACGTGGTGTCCTAACGTTCGTCTTATGCATATGCGATTACCCAAATAATCTCGATCCCTCTCCATTGGGGATGCCCCATTTAATGCAGGACGTGCAAATCCTGCACATCTTCCACCCCTGCAGACTAAAGCAGCAATTAGATACCTGGGTCACGGTTAAGGTCTTGTTTAAACAGAGAAAGGTGAAATACAGTTATAATCTGTTTATGCGAAGTGCTGCATCAGGTGGTGACTGAATTTTTCTATTTGGGGAAAATGGCTTTATCCGTGTTCGGGAAATGAGATTTCCTGTGAATTAAATAGACTGTATGATATACAGAAATTTAGAACAATATGTTAGAATTAAAAAAGATACTATTTTATATAATTGATTGCTATAAAAATGTGGGAATTGAGAATTAAAGTTGATTTACACTCGACCAGTTATAAGACGGCCAGTAGGCAGAGCATGCGTGGAAAGGCTGAAAAATGCTCTTCGGTACCTGGGAAGTACTTGTCCCAACTATACAACAGTATGCCACTCTATTGTATTTTTTTTTCTTACTGCGCATATGTTTGAAGAATTTGGCGTGAAAAATTGATCCCTTATCATAGATTAATTTCGACGATTTTTGATCTTTGTTCTTTCTGATGCGAGGTTGTTTTTCATTTTATTTGCCATTTTTACTACAGTTTTCCAAATTTAAATATGTTGACCTTTTTTTTTATTTTACCATGTTTTTTGTGTAAATATCTATCATTTTAATACGATATGCAGTGAAAATGAAAAATTCAGGGACTCCAAAACGGCAATTTATGGCCAATCATTGCATGCCTGAATCTATCTTATGAAATAGTGACAAACATAAATCAGCCCCTTTCTGCACATGCGTTGTCTTCCTGCCTGTATTATAAATGGTCCAGTATAAACCCACCTTTGTTATGACTTTTTGAATTTTAATGGAGAGCCAAAATTGTTTTTTGAAAATTGAGTATATAATTGTTAATATTATTATTACTACGTGGTGAAACATGACTGCATCAATCACTCTAGAACCCTTTGGATCGCATTAGATGCTTTTATTTACTGCATAACTGACATATATGAAATCAGAAAGACTACAAACATAAAATGAAAATCACTTATATACATAAATTTCATACAGGATTGAAAAACAGGCAATAAGAATTCATAATGAATTTTGACTATATTACTCTAATAATAATATTTAATGACTCATTATAATTTTTTTTTATCTTAAATATATCAAATTATTACAATTCATTACCTACGACATTTAACGATGTTTTTTTCAATTACTTATTGAATTTAAAAAATGTCGATCTATTTATTGAAAATTATGTGTCTTGCAGCAGCCAACTTAAAGACAACTACGAGATAATTTAAAGTAAATTTTCTGAATTCTTGATTTTTAAATTTTGACTCATCTTTGACCAATTAGCCTTAGGGAACATATATAAAAATCTCCTGCACTGTGTCATGATTACAATACCAGATTGTTTTTTGAGACCTAGGTTAGATTCCTAATAGATGAAAATTTATATATGGAAATGGCAGAAATAATAATGACTCTTTAGAAACAAAGCAATCTGAAAAATACAAACGATCCATGAAAAAATCGAATCACTTCAAAAATGTTGAGTTTAAGATCATTCGTTTCTCAGGATAAATCTTTCATTAAAGGGGTGTTTGGAAGGAACTGGAATGAACCAGATACAGAAAGAATTCGTTTGCATTCAAAATTTATGTAAATATCAAAACTTGCGCTTCCTTGCTATGGTTGAAATATTTCATTATTTTCAGTCGTTCAAATCCATGAATACGTTAGTTTTCTGTAAATTTAAAAATATTAACAATAAATCAATTAAATAAATCCAAACATACAAATCAAAAATGTGTATGAATAAAAGGTGAACGATGCAAATGTGTTGTGTTTGATTTTTTAATTGCTCCATTCGGGACCTATATATAAATATAAACGAAATTACAAGCAATTACAATTAAATTATTTTCTGTTTACTACATGTGTGGGAGGATGTACACGTCAAAATATATTTCTGTACATATTGTTATGCATCATTTGAAAACTATCGGGTGATAATGTTTATTTGAAAGTCGTGCCTCACATAAAGGGTCAAAACTGAATTTTATAGTTTTCAGATATTTCTTTTTGAACTCCATTCAACTCTTGACTTCATGAGTAATATTTGATTTGCCACGCGAAAGAGCTATATAAAATAATTAGCATCATAGTGCCATTAGTATCTTTATAAATGATTTCTTATTTAAATTTTTGCCTCTAAACTTTCATAACAAACAGATTATGGTTGTTATGAAAATTGATCTTATTTTATTATTGAATAGTTGAAGTTGTGCTGACTATTATAATGTGTTTTTGACTCAAGAATATGTGTATAATGTCAAAGCTTTTCCTAATGCTTACATGTTTAGCAGAAAGATTCGATTTTGCTATTAAAATTGGTTAAAAATAAGAGTAAAAACAGTTTTGTTACTTATTTTTAGAATGCGGCTAAATGAAAACTAAAAATATCCTATGAATACAGAGATTGAAGAAAGAGAACAGATTTCTGCTTTTTTATACACGGAAAGAGAGAAAACTCTTCTCTTTCCCAATTCTGAAAGTTTTTATTCTTGTGTTTCTTCATTACTTATCAACCTAGCTCTTGCGCATGCCATCAAATGAGAATGTTGGTGGGTTCAATCCCAATTAACATATCCTGTAGTATCCTGTAACATATATAGTCAAATCTTTAATTTCAGAAATCGCAATAAAGAAGAAGGATGACATCTTCTGTTGATTATAACAATTCTGGAGCGATTTGACAGCAACGGAAGTTAAATAATTTCAATATGTGAGAATACTACCTTCCTGGAGAAAGTGGTCCTCATTTATTATTCGTTTGCAAAAAATTAACAGTGAGACTGATTGTAGCTAGAATTTCGTTGCTCAACTTGTATTTAAACGATTCTGGTTAAGCACTTAGTCAGAAATATGAAGTAAATAAGAATTTAAAGGGGGTTTACTGGTGCCCTTTTTCTTTAATTAACGATAATTGTTAAGTTATCTTATTGAATTGATAAGATAACCAAATCTTTCTGTGTTATATTATAATTCAATAAAGTAATGCAGGCGTAAAAGTTTGTTATTATCCTCTTTTTCTACACATGTAGGGATTTTCTGGTTCAAAAGTATTGCCTTAAGTAATTGATCCTTAAGACAGGCATTCGACAGTGTCTGGTTCTCCAGGAACGAAAAATTCGAAAAATGTTTTTTGCTTTGTCTTTTTTTATCAAACAACTTTTTATCATAATATTTAATTAAATATATGTTTACTGGTTAATAAAATTATTATGGATCTCAAAATTTCATTATTTACGCTCTGTACTTTTAGATTGAAGGACCTAGGATTGAATAAAGAAAGAAAAGCTTCCGTGTGTTAAATAAAAAAGCATCTCAAAAGAACTGTTTTTTCTATGATTTTGCCAAATGAATACGGACAGATAAAGTAGGAAGAAAAAGATTGAAAGGAAGATTGAAAGAAGAAAGGATTCAAGGAAAAAAAAGATTGAAAAATAAACATAATTCTAATATTTTGTCTTTTTTTTAATCAGATAGCTTTGATTTATAATAAAGGATGTACAAAAATTAACGCAAGATTGGAATTTGCCAAAATTTGTGCAGTAAAGTGTTGGCAACCCTATTAAAAATCATTTAACAGCAGACAATTTAAGGTTAGTAAGAAGGATCGTTACACGATAGAATAACCTGTTAACGTAAGATTTGAATTAAATAAAAAGCACAGATTTTTTCTTTAAATAGTTAAATTTTTGGTGAATCATAAAGTACACAGGATAGGGTTATATATGGAATAACATATAGGGCAAATGGCCTCCACCGCTTTGTTGGCCCTTACACAAATTCCTCCTTCAACGCATGCGTGCTTGTGGGTTTGGGGGGTACAGGCATCTGACTTTAAATAACCCCATAAAAATAAATCCAACGGTGTTAAATCACACGATCTAGGAGGCCAACTCTCAAATTTTCGAACTTTGGTCGCCAGACTTTTATTATTTTTTAAATATTGTTCAACACTGAAAATATGTTGTTCTATAATGTAACGCTCCATTTTTACTAACCCTAAACTATCAGCTGTCAAATGGTTTTTTTTTAATTGGGTTGCCAACACTTTGTAGCATGAATGGTGGCAAATTCAAATCTTGCGTTAATTTTGGGACACCCTTTATTTAATTAAACGGATATTTGCTGGTTAACCAAATTATAAAGACCTTTAAATTTTACCATCAATACTTTGTCTTTCTATATATTGAAGGATGAATGTTAAATGAAGAAAACTATTGTACATTAAAAGAAAGGCTGTCTCTAAAGAATTTCGCATTAATTGAATTACACAAGATAAGGGAACGCTTTCATATGATTTTCTGATATCTTTTATTTGATTTATTACTTCCAAATACTGGGTATAACATTTTTAAAACAACTAAATAAATCATTTTGAAATTTGATTTAATGTACTGACTGAAATGCATTAAAGCAGAGACAAAAGTTTTTTGATACAAAAAAAAAGATTATCACATTTCCTTTCATTGTGTTACTCTACAGAATTTGAACTTTTGAAACCTTAATTCTAAATTATGATACTTTAATTCTGAGTAATAAGAAAGAAAGCTGGTCGAGGGAAAAGCACTTAAGAATATCGAACCCACCGACTTTAAAGGATTTCAACCGATGGACATTGTCTGGGCATTGAAAATCTGTTTTCATTTACAGAATTCCGGCGCCTTAAATCTCGATTCATCTTTTGGCAATTCCGGAAATACATGCCAAGAAAGAAAAATTACCAAATAAATCTTTTCTCAGCCCCGAAGAAAACATTTGATTGAATCGCGCCACGGCGAGAACAAAAGCCTTTGATTCCAGAAACTGCTATGTTACGACCACTATTCTCAAATGAGAAGATTTTAACGATTCCTTTTGTCCCACTAGGAGGCCATTTCGCTCCTCAAGTGCATTCTTAGTCAGAGTTCTATCTCTACAGTCTTCCATCGATTGCAAAGTGGCGCCGGACCCCCAAAAGAAGAAATAGAACAAAATCCTCGCTTGATGCTCTTCGTTCCATCGTTCTACAGTCCGATGCTTACCCACCTCTCTCCTCACCCTTGTTCCCCGACGGGAATTTAAAGGAAGGGATGGGGATCTTTCATGGGGAGGTGGTGTGGGGTGGTGCAGTTATTGGGTCTGTCGCTAATCTCGTCTTCCATCGATCCCTCCGAGTCTTACCAACTCCCTCCTTCTTTCTAAATAACGAAAACGACTGCGGATTTTTATTTGGGAGAATGCACTGTCGTGTTTTCATTCATTGAGTGCCAGTATTTAAGTTCGGGCAGTGGCATTTTTAATTGGTGTCAGGTGAGGATTTGGTGTCAGGTGTGGGGTCCGTGCGATAAGATCGATTTCGGTTGAAGAGAGTGGAGTAGAAAGGAGGAAAGGGTATCCGGTTCGGTCGGAAGAGGGATTTTGCTTTTGCTGAATGGAATTGGGATGCATGTATCGAAGCTGGATTGACCCGGAAGTGGTCGTCGATGATGGAATCGATAATTTTATGCAGAAAGTGACATTTTAGATTAATCAGATTTTAAATTGGAATGATACCACTTCTTTTTACCATTGTGTAATGTTTAAATAAATGAATAATATCTGGAAGACCGAGTTTCGCTTGCCAGTTTTGTAAAACCATGGTTTTTTTAGACATTTAACAATTTATCTGCCATTACTTATATTTTTGAATTTGCTCTCAGCTTTACCATGGTGAAATCGGGTCCGAGATGAAGTTATATAACATTGTCAGCATGAGAGAAGATAGAAAAAAGGCTCTAATAGTTAATTATAAAAAAATATTATTTTTGTGTGTAAAATCACATTTTTTTCAGGAAAGGCACCTGTATAGTTAAACTTAAAAGGTAAAACCTTATCTAAGAATAAAATTTGATCCAAATCATTAGAGTCATTTCCGATATACACAAAATAAAAATAATTATATATATATACAGGAATTGTTCGTTTATAGTTATAAGATAAAGGTGAAGAAACAAGTCAGTTAAAAAAATAAGGAAAATTCAAACTGCTAGTCTGAAACATTATATCAAGATAATATTT